>APFE030086512.1:72876-199940 GCA_000404065.3 Pinus taeda
TATGAATATGATGCTTTGTGAAAGACTAAAGTTGTTTCATTTCATCTCATTATTCATGTTTCATTTTATAAATTTTCAACATTTCATATCATGTTAACAGTTAGAAGTTAGGACTTAGAAATATCTTCGATATTACTTCTTGTAATGGTTAAACTTGGCCTACAAGTACAACTTGTTACTTTGGTGATCAATGATGATAAATGTTATTGAATTGAATGCTATTTTAATTTATTATTTTACTAAGGTTGATGACGATTATAATTTCTAGATGATTGATGTGATATGGTTCAATGATCAATTTATGTTTTTTTATGTTTTTATGTCTATTTCATCATTCTACATGTTTTTGTTGACATATATGTATCAAAAATTAAAAAATATAAAAAATATATATATTTTTAAAAAATCGCTCCGGGATTCGCTCCCAAACCGGGAGCTTCTGAAAATGGTCGCTCCCGCTCCCGCTTCCGCTCCCGCTCCCCGCTTCCGCTCCCGCTCCCAAGTAACACTGCCTTGGATAGAGAGACTAAGACATGGAGAAGAGAGATCAAAATTCTAAGAAGGCCGAGACTTGGAGGAGAGAGGCCGAAATTTTGAGCAGGCTGACACTGTGGCGGGAAGGCCGAAATTTTCAACCTAGGCAACATGGAGTAAGGGAAGAGGCTGAGCTTCAGCCAAAGGGCTAAGATTTTTCCAGGGAGCAACCATAAAAGTGAAAGCTGAGTTATTACAGGTAAAGGAAGAGATTTGCAAGGACCAGTTTATCTTCCAGAGCAGCTGATTTCCAGAGGTTGAAGTTCCCTTGGGATGAAAATCCAAAGGGTCATTTTCAGGTTCAATTTATTGCAGTATTTCCTGCGTATTTCTCTAAGGGTCAAGGCCCAAAATTTTCCAGATAAATTAATGTGAAGGAAGATTTGACAGGGCAGATTTATGTGCTGTTTGTGACTTCTTTTTCTGAGTATATTCTGCTGCAAATTTATTCTGAAAAGTTAAAATAACAGTGTGTTTATTTTCAGCAGTCCAGAAAATTAATTTACTGGTTAAATAGTTTTCTGGGTATAAAATAATTGCTGCGTGAAATAGATCAGATATGGTATTTAGAAATTAAGAGGAGCACCCTAGTCAAGATATTAAAGCAGTCAGAAATCACTGGCATGCATCAACAGCACTAAAGTAGATCTGAGATTCTCTCCAGGTGGGGTGCACCATGCTAGAGTGTGGCACACCAGGAATAAGGAATCACTGAATAAGGGTTACTCACTCTTACTAATCCAAGTACATAACAATGACCATTTAAATACTGGCAAGTTCAAATTGCATGTTATCGCAGAGCAACCTGCACAACCAACAAAATTCTGTAACAATTGCCCACAGAAAAAGTTATATTCATGGGTTGGTTCAGAAAGAGAGAACAGCAAGAAGATGAATATGGAGATAAATAAATTGCCTCTTTCCAGGAGTGGTGAAAATACCATTCAATCAGAGCATTCAAAATTGAATAGAGATGGAAATGGAATGGCAGGTGTAAATTTTATAACAGGCTTATAGAGAGCTTCTGGTCCAACATATTTTTCAAAAGTAATATAAGAATCAAACACTACAATGTGGAATTATAATGCAAGAAAGCACACAAAACAAATGCAGATGATTGGAGATTAACACTGTCAGAAATTATAAAAATGCACTCCATCTCAATACAATATCAGAACTTAGAAAACTCAAATACACTTCAGCTTGACTAACTGTACCATCAGAAACCATAAAATTCAAATACAATTGAACTCCATTGTCTCTTTTGTGAGATCACAAAGAAGAAATGCCATTCATCACACGGATCTTCAATTTTAGAAAGAAAACTGAAAGTCAAGTGATGAATGGACCTGTATCTTTGATCATAGCCAATTTAGGCACCAGCTAAATTCTAGAAATCCTACCTGATCATCATTACCCATAGCTTCTATTAGAGGTGGTAAAACAGTTCCAAGGTGAGAATCAAGACCAGGCCCAGCAACATCTGCTAATGCACCAAGAGCATGAGCATTGAAGGCACTGCAAGAGTAGAGTAAAATTCCTTCATCATAAGATAAAGAACAACATGGAAACAGCTTCTTTTCATTGCAACTAAGCTTTAGGAAACAATTGACAGAACTTACGACAGAGGCGGATGCACCAGCTTTGGTAAAATATGTGGAAGAACTGCTGCAGTCCTGACACTGCAGAATTAGAAACATAAGAACAACAGAATACAATAATAGAGGTTAATAAAGAACTAAAAATAAATCATAGTATCATATAAAGTGATTATTTGATATGCTTTTATCCTTATAAGTCACCTTAGTATTTGCTTCAGACCATCCAGAGCAGTGGCAGAAGTTTCTTCATCTTCTAAAGCATGCAAAAGGGTCGGAACAATTTCATCTATTGCTTGCATTCCTGCACTCTGTGTTATGACAATATGCAGATTGTATCAAATTTACATGATAGATTTTCAAGCACTGGGGAGGAAAGGAGGACTCAAATACTGTTAAACTGTGAAAGTTCAAAGAATCAAATAATGCCTTCCAAATTGAAAGACGACTTCCCACCTTGTACAGAGTGCTGAAGGCCAGGCCTGCAGCTTCACGCACTTCTGAAACACTGTTTATCATGATAGAAGATTCCAGTTAGCAATTTGATGCTATGAACTTACTTGCAGTGGTGGAATGCTAGCACTAACTGTTAATGAAACTTGATTTTAGTTATTCCTCTCATCTTTACCTGTCACAAAGAGCTGTTCGAATGGTAGGTATAAGATCACCCATGAATGTCACAAGTTGATGCTTTCCAGCACTAGCCATCACTTCACTCAATCCAATGCATACACCCTGCAAAACACTTTCATCACTTAAAATCCCATTATTCTAATATTTGTGAACTCATTGATTTACAATTTTAGTCTGATGCACCTGAATGAGACTTAGTCTAGTAAACATTAATTATATTTGTACCTCCCTATTATATAGTCTAGTACACTTTGTACTTCACCCTTATCTCTTTTAAGTTTTGGATGACTTAATCTAAATTAATAATCTGCCCACTTCCACTGTGTTTTATTGGATACTTTTTCAACTTTGGTTTGTACTCTACATAGTATATATAACAATCCAAATCACTATACAACTTGTACAGTTCCAGAAATCTCCTCCCACACTTCCATACTTGTTCTCTTGTGATTGCTTGGCTTTTGCATTGTTGGTAGAAATTGGGACCCCCAGGTTTAGTCATGTCAAGAGTTACACATGTACACTTCCAGAAATCTCCTCCCACACCTCCATACTTGTTCTCTTGTGATCGCTTGTCTTTTGCATTGTTGGTAGAAATTGGGACCCTCAGGTCTAGTCATGTCAAGGGTTATACAACATGTACAGTTCCAGCAATCTCCTCCCCCACTTCCATGCTCTCTTGTGATTGCTTGTCATTTGCATTGTTGGTAGAAATTGGGACCCCCATATCTACTCATGTCAAGGGTTTTGCAATATACCTAGGTAGATTAACATGAGGGTATGTAACGAACAAAGTTCATATACGCAGAGGAATGCTCTGATACCAATGTTACGAACAAAGTTCGTATACTTCAGTAATCTTTAGAAGACTTTAAAGACAAAGATATCCATTGTAAGACAAATAATTATATATAAGAATTGTTGAATACAAGTGATATGATTTGATTACAACTGAGGGTCTTGTATATATACCTAGGCAGGTACCCTTTAATGAATGGTCATGTCCTTACAGACATGCCTCTTCAATACTAATTATTATTTAACTAATCATTATTACTAATTTATTATTATTTTTATTATTTTTATATATTCTAATCATATCATTGCCTTCCTCTTTAAAAAGCTTTGTTGTCAAAGCTTACTGATCAAAAGGCTTGAACTCTTTTTTGGTTTCGAATGTCTTCTCATCTCGGAACTGTCATATTTGTTGATTCAAAACAATATGATTGTTTGAGTGATAAACAAAATTGTTGAATTGAAAATGGATCTAACCATCCTAGATTAATCTTTTGTGGAATTTTGCGGTTGCTAGAAACTTGTGATGAATTGTTATAACAAGATTGGATTGTACAAACTTTAATATTCCTTGGAACATAAGTTATTTGTTTATGTTTTGAGTGATGTTGGTACGTAGATTGATTGAAATGTCTGCTCTTATGATTTGGATGTTGATAAGGAGAAGGTTGTACTTTCCCTTATCATGTGTGTGGTAGTTCTTGATTTACTTCAAGCACTGTTGTTGTTGAGATGGCTACCGAATCATCACTTGTAATTCCCACTGTTTGAACTGCAACATCTGAATATGTTTTAACTTCTATTGGTTTCTCATCTTCTTGAGCTGTGATATGGACTGGATTGGTATTTGTTCCTTTATCTTCAATTTGGACCGTTCCGACTGGAAACTTAAATACTTCTTCTTGAGTAAGTTGTCCTAAGTTGTCATTTAATGATTTCTTGTCACTTTTAAGCTTAAGCTTCTTCATTTGCGTAAGAAGGTTTTGGTTATGATTCCTTAGACATAAAAGTTCTTTGCTTTCTGGATTGTTGACTTTATTCTTAGTATCCTCCTCATCTTTTAACCTTTTGATTTGTTCTAATAACCTTTGACTAAGGTCTTTTAAGCACAAATTTTATTTTCCTCTCTTTGATAGATTCTCATTGAATTTCTTCTCGAGACATTCTTTTTCTTCTTCTAATTTGTTCTCTGTACTTTTGGACTTCTTGACCTTCTCAAGTAATTTTTTACTATGATCTCTTAGACGCCAAATTTCTTTCTTACTATTTATTGATTCTTCATAAAATCGGTCTTTGAGATCCTTATATCTCTTTTCTGATGCCTTATTTTTTCACTGAATTCCTACAAGCTCTTCTTTTAATCTTTTAATATGTGTATGTGGATTACCTTGATATTCTTCCAAAGTAAACAATTTCCTACATGTTGGACAAAATATTGTGCGATTTTTTAATATCGATGAATACTCATATTTTGTTCGAAAAAACGGACATCTGGTCCAAAACATAGAATTATGTATTGAATCCATAGCTCCTTCATTCATCTTTGAATTAGACTCTATTCTTTTCTCTTCAATGGTTGACTCCATTTTGTGTTCACAGATGAAAAAACCACTTTGATAAACAAGTTTATATATTCTTGCGTGAATATAACCCACTTCTTCAAAGTTCAAATATGATAAAATCTCCCTTTTATTTTTAATATACTAAAAAATGTCTAATTACCTCTTTTTTTCTTTTAAATATTAAAGTTTAATTTTAGGTTTTTTTAATTTAATAATATCCTTTTTTCCCAAAGATTTGACATTACCCGTTCTTTTTTTTAATAATGTATGTAAAGGTTAATGTTTGTTAAATTAATTTTAGTTCAACATCCTTTAATACTTTAAAAGTATGTAAAGTTTAATGTTTGTAAAATTAATCTTAGTTCAACGTCCTAACTCTTGGTTTACTTATTTCGTCACCATGGTTTTCAAATCGATGGCCACATATTTCAAATCAGTGTTGGAAGCTAATGACCTTTCACAATTTCAATAGGTTGATCGCAACCCAATGTTTTTAAAATCGGAACCGGTGACCGGACTGGTCCACCTAATGAACCAGTTTACCGACCGGAACCGGTCTAACCGGGACTGGTTTGGTCTAAACGAACCGGTTTTAGAAAAACACATTAAATAATTATTTTTAAATGAAAAAAACTATTTTTAAGATTTAAAACCATGATTCCAAGCCAATAGAGACAATATGCAAAGATTGCTCATTTATATACCATGTAAAGGTGAATATATCAAAATGGCACCGAGTGCAATACATATCATCAACAAAATACATAAGCAATGAGGCTCTAAATGGCCTCTAGAGTGCAAAAACAAAGCCTACAAACTATGGGGCTAGTGGCCTACTACAAGACTCCAGTCTACATATATGATAATACTATAACAGTGATCAACATTATCACTTGAAACTTCTCATGAGTCATCATGATCAAACTCAGTTGGTTGAGTCTCGACTCCCAAACTTTGTAGTCAAAAACTTTTCTATTGGTTCAGTGACTTGAGTCTCAAACTTCTGAAGGTATTTTGCCCTAATATGCCCTATTATTTCACTTGGTGCTTCGCATGGCTTTACATGGTCTCCTATCCCAGCCAAGTGTTGCTTGAACTTGTTAATACCTCCTCCTTGAATGGATTTTTGGCAATATTTGCAGATCATTTTGCCATCAATCATATCACAATGAGCCCATGCAGTATCTCCAGCTTTTGGAGGCATGATGACTACCTGGAAATGCAAACTAGCTTCCTTAGCCTCCTCTTGAAGATGGCAACTCCACTGACAGCTGCACACTATCTCTAAAATAGATCCAATCCCAACTCCAAGATGACTACTTCAGCAAAAACTCAACACTCTCCAAGCTCACAAACACTCCAAATCAGTTGTGTGAGACAAATGAGAGTGAGAGGGGTCTCTTATAGCTTAGAGAGGGTGTATTTGGAGGGAAAACACCTTTAACTCCCCCACAAAACCCCTATAAACAGCGAAAATCCGCCTTTTTGCATGTTTCGGTGGGCGTGCCTAAAACCGGTCGGTTTAGGACGAAACCAGCTGGTTTGATACAAACCGGCCGGTTCTGTCCTAAACCGGCAGGTTTTCACCGGTTATGGCTAAAAAAAGGCGAGATGCCCTATCAAACCGGGTTTTTTGGCCGATCCGGACCAGCAGCCTTGCTAACCGACCGGTTTGACCGGTAACCGATTTTTAAAAACATTGTCGCAACCACCTTTCCAATTCGAAAAGTCATGACCTATGACCCGATCAATTACATGCAAAATAGATTTCATAGACTCCACTCACTAGACGCACTTCAGTCTCATGGTTATGAACAAGCAGAGTAGCTCAACTTGGAAATGATGGTTGTGCAGTGGTTGTTGTAGGACAACTATGGAATTTAAAGCAGCTCGAGGAGCGGTGTAGGTTTTTGTACGACTGTTGCAGCAGGTAATACTGTTGCAGTGGTTTTGGTGGACTTGTAGGGCGGTTGAATAGGTAGAAATGGTGGTTGTGCAGCAGTTGTTGCAGGTAGGATGACCGCAGAGAGAGGTGATTGTAGGTGAGAGGTTTCAGCTCGACAAAAGCAACGGCTACAGTTTTATGTCGGAGTTGCCGACACGGAATATGGCTCATGACTTGGGCAACAACGGCTTGGTGTATGGCGGTGGTGGCTACAGGTAGCTGTATATATATATATATATATATATATATATATATATATATATATATTATATATATATATAAACCTTACTTTTTTTTTATTTAATTCTTTTTTTATATTATGGTTTTTTTCACTTGTTTTAACTCTTTTTTATAAAGAAAAAAAATAATAACTTTTTTCCAATTTTTTTTTAATTAATTTTCTTTTTTTTATAATTTTTTTCTTGAGAAAATTTTTTTCTAATATATTCTTTTTTTTCTTTTATCGGCAAGGGCCAATTGGCCAAAATGGAGAAACTATAACTTGTGTAGTGAAATGCTTCAATTGCCACACCAAGCTTGACGAAGGATTGATGGCCAAAAGTCGGGAACGGAGAACGTGCTCTGATACCATTGTAACAGACAAATTTCGTAAACATAGAGGAATGCTCGGATACCAATGTTACGAACAAAGTTCATATACTTCAGTAAATTTCAGAAGACTTCGAAGACAAAGACATCCATTGTAGGACAAGTAATTATATATAACAATTGTTGAATACAAGTGAGATGATTTGATTACAACTAAGGGCTTCTATATATACTTAGGCAAGTACCCTTTAACAAATGGTCATGTCCTTAGAGACATGCCTCTTCAATACTAATTATTAGTTAATTAATCACTATTACTATTTATTATTTTTATATATTTTATTCATGATAGGGTACCAAGGGACGTATTCAAGGGCAATAATTTATGTTATGGGTAATAAATAGGCCCACTAGGTAGTTAAAGTGAATAATATAATAACAAAGGGTAGTTGGCAACTTGGCATGGGCTTCAAGGAATACTCATGAAAATATATATACACACAAGTATCATTAAACCGAATATGTTGAGTATTCTATTGTAGCAAGCATGACTTATGAAATGATTTCTTCCATAAGGAACATTTGATGGTGTTCACCTACCTTAAGGGTTATCTCTATGTTCTTTTGTTGTGTATCGTGTGGATGCATTTTACTATTCTTACTAAGGGTTTACCTTTTTTCTTTTATGATTTTATCTACCAAAGTACATTACAAGTGGTATTCTTAGGCTAAGGGTTTTCTTTCTTTTTTTTATTTTATTTACAAATGTACACTACAAGTGGTATCAAAGCTCATTCTTGACCCAAAAAGGAAGACTTTTTTTCTATTTTAGAGATTTTTAAAGGGAAAAGCAATACCTCAACACCTAAATCAATACCTATAGCTTTTTGTTCCAACTCCGAAAAAACTAAATGTAGATCTAAGTTCCTCTTGAAAAATACTCAATTTCAGAAAAAACATCATTTAAAACAATCCAAGAATTTGAGATATCATTGATTTAATATAGGCTATTTTAGGGTTTTTCCTGTTACATCTATGACTTTATTTTGGGCATTCCAAAGCAAATAACTTTCGACCAATTTGCCAAATTGAAGACAAATCAAATCTAGCTTAGAGAGCACTTCGACACGCACTATATGATTTAGTTATAAGTTGTATCAAGGAAATTGTGATCATTTCTAATTGCCACCAGTTACCAACCAAAATGGGTAACCCCATAGGAGAAAAATTTTCTCCTCTATCTATAGCCAACCAGATAGCCAATGAGCCAACAGCCCCTCATAGCAACTATTCGATGACGATATGCCATGTGCCTCTGTCATCTACATCAGCCACATAACACTCACCATCTGACATTTCCACTTGGATTAAGGTGGGCTACTATTCAAGAGGGGCAATCTAGAAGATTGATCGTCTTGATTGTAAATACGGTCTCTCACCTTACCAAGGGGGTTAATTTTTAGTCCTAGTATAGTGGGACCTCCCTTGAGGCCTTAGAGTTATAGGATGGGCACCATTTGGGAAACCCAGATTGAGATAGTGTGTTCATTATCCTTTACACTATACTTGACACTTTCCAACACATATTACAAGCCCCATGTACCACATCCATTCTTATAAATTTCGACCAATTTGCCAAATTGTAGACAAATCAAATATAGCTTAAAGAGCACTTCAATATGCACTATATGATTTACTTATAAGTCGTATCAAGGAAATTGTCATCATTTCTAGTTGCCACCAGTTACCAACCAAAATGGGTAACCCCATAGGAGAAAACTTTTCTCCTCTACTTTATAGCCAACCAGATAGCCAGCTAGCCAACAGCCCCTAATACCGACTATTCGATGATGATATGTCATTTTCCTTCATCATCTACATCAGCCACATAACAATCACCATCTGACATTTCCACTTGGATTAAGGTGGGTTGCTATTCAAAAGGTACATTCATCATTTTGCAATTGAGTGCTTGTACTTGTTTATTTTGGGAATTTATTATGGATAAAGGGGCGATCTAGAAGATTGATTGATCTTGATTGTAAATATGTTCTCTCACCTTACCAAGGTGGTTAATTTTTAGTCCTAGTATAGTGGGACCTCCCTTGAGGCCTTAGAGTTATAGGATAGGCACTACTTGGGAAATGCAAATTGAGATAGTGTGTTCATTATCCTTTACACTATAATTGACACTTTCCAACACATGTTACAAGCCCCATGTACCACATCCATTCTTTGGGTCTAGCTTGTCATTGGCTCTTTAGGATTTGACACCCACATGTCCACACTCCTTTAATAGGACCAAACAACATTTCCCTGGAGGTTGATCCAACTAAAATAATGAAAAATCATATGATGATCACAACAAAAGAAAAAGAAGAAAATAAAAAGGCAAAAGATGGCTAGGGCATAAGTTAACAGATGGGAAAAAGCCCAACATGAGCTCTACCCTCCTCATTAGTCGTCACCTGATTCCTGAGCACATGATGCTCCTTTACATCAAAAGGAACCCTTGCACATCCCATCCATGAAAAGCAATGAATTGTCTCATATTAAGGGTAATATAAAATGCTACATCATAAAGAGAAAACTCTAACCATTGAGGTATGCACCGTAATACAAAGCATTATCAAGGAGTAAAAGGCACGCTATAGGGGTGGAAAACACAGGCAATCAGGGTAACTCATGCCTCCACAATTGCTCCCTCCTTTACATTCATACACTTAGGATGTGGACTCCCTAACAACTAATCCCTTTAACCATGGCACTTGGCCATGAAGCCTTTCCCCTCCATTCTCATACATTTCGACTAACACCTACTGATTGAGAGGTTCACCTTGGAAATGTCACCTCTCCTTGAGGGCTAGAAGCACCTAATAGGGTTGACCATTAGCTCCAAATTATACAACAAAATATTTAACTCCTTCAAGGCTCCAACCTTGAATGAGGACTCCAATCCTCAACTGCAAATCCAGGCTGCAACCCTGAATGAAGACTTCAATCCTCAACTACAAATCCAAGTTCCAACCTAGTATGATAACTCCAACCCTCAAATATCAATCCAAGTTTCTCACAAGGCTCCAGCCTTGTATGAGGACTCCAATCCTTGAGGGCTCAAACCCCCTCAATTTCCTTCAATCCTTTTAGGTGACTTCAATACTACTTCAGGGCTTCCAAAAACTTCTTTAACGAGTCCTGAAACATGTCTATAACAAGGCTCCAATAAGGCTTCAAGGATGTGTCCAAGAGGCCTTCGAGATCAACTTTAACAAGTCTTCCAGATCAGCTTCATGTTTGCAATAATGGGTCTCTAGAAGTTGCTTCAAAGGTCTTCTATTACTGCAACATAACTAGCTTCACAATTTGCTCTAGGATGATACTACAAGGTCTGCCCAAAGTGTCTTCAAGACTCTTCCACAAGGTACTTCAAGATGCCTTCAGAACATCTCCATAAGATAGCTTTAGAGATCTTCAATACTGCTGCAAGATTTCTTCAAATAATGCTCCAAGATAGTGACTTCAGAATACTTCAGGACTCCCTTCAAAAAGGTGTTCAAGTTTGTTACACTTGCTCTAGGTTTTCTACAAGAAGGTCTTCAAACCTTGCTCCAAGAATAGTCTTCAAAGTTTGTTCAAAAAGGGTCTTCATATTTCCTTCAAAACCACCCCTAGAGAATGCCTTCAAACTGCTCTAGGCAAGGTCAATCAACCACACCACCATGAGAGACCAAGGTCATCAAGGCAAGGTCAAGAGTGTCAACATACATATAATAGAACTACATGGAACCAAAACAAGGACTATGATAACAATGCATAGAGGAATAGAACCAAGGCACCCAGGTATCAAAGTAGCATTTTGGCAATAGGATGTCAAAGGAGCAATCACACTCAAGATAGAGGAGTGCAGGACATAGCTAGACCCCGTCTCTAGATTTCCCTAGGATAGATGGAAGCTCATGCTTAGTACTAATTGACTATGTTACTTGACAAATCACATTATATGATTTAAGCTCATGTTTCAAGGGTGAAACATACAAAGGACAATGGAATGTAATGTACCTACGGAGGATAATATGGGGTAACTAGGGACATACACAAAGGTAATAATTAATGTAACATGACCATAATCATGGAATAGGGACCACTTAGTAGTTGGTGGGTAATAAATAGGCCTCATAGGTAGCTAGAGGGAATAATATAATAACGAGGAGTAGTTGGCATAGAACTGACAAAATACTCACAAGAAAGTATACCTACATGAGAACCATTGTGTTGGACATGTTGAATATTCTATTGTAGTAAGCATGCCTCATAGAGTGATTTTGTCCATACTGGATAATTCATTGTCTTACCCTAAATTAAGGGTTTATAACTTTACTCTCCATTCTCCCATTCATTCTCATGTTCTCTATTGTGTTATTCTCATGTTAAGTTCTATCTTCTATCTTCAAATATGTTAAGGTACACCACAAGTCTCCATCTTCTACCGTTACAAGATCTAATACCAATGGGATTCTTACGATCAAGGCAGTAGATTTAAGGTTTATCTTCTATCTTCAAATCCATTAACGTACACCACACGTCTCCATCTTCTACCCTTACTAGATCTAATACCATTAGGCATTTTACAATAAAGGCAGCAGATCTAGTCTCCTAAGGATTTTTGCCTCTTAGTTCACACTAGATCAAGTCAAAGTAATAGGTATCATGAGTCAAATTCAGCAACATGTGAGTTTGACTTGAATGGACACAAGAAAGGTTTTCCAACTCAAGCTAAGTTTTGCTTGATTTGATTAAATCAAATGCACCCAACTTTATACAAAAACCCCCAAATAGTGGCGTTTTGCTCATTTTCACTTTTTTATTTTCCATTTACATTTCTTCTATCCCACAACCCACATGCTATCCTACAAGACTCACCTAAACACATTAAGTTTTTTTCAATTTATATATAATTCTAGACACTTCTTACTCACTAAGTTTTTCCTAAATCACTAGATTCACCTAGTCAATTTGAACCTAGTCTCTTCAACAAATTGCATATTAGTGAAGTCACGCATTTGGAGCAGTTGATACCCTCTCTTTCTTGGTACAAGGACCACCTTAAAATTTGGCTATTTCAACAACTTAACAACATGTATTCCTTCCCTTCTCACTTAGCATCCCTAAACAAGTCCTTCCAATACTTAAAGCATGTTGTACTAGTCTAGGGTACTTTTTCCCTAGGGTTTCTTAGGGTACCAGGGTTTCAACAAAAAAAAATTTCCCAAACATTGAATTCAATATAAGATAATATCTTCTTCAATGAACAGTCCCAAATTCTCAATAATTTGAATAGAATAACGTAGGAATTAATACATTCAAAGTTCCAATCAACAAAAGCAACAATCCCAACAACACAGTGTATTATTCATTAAATCCATACAACAATATAGAACAACAGTATAGATCCACATAATCTAGTCCACATTCAGTAGAGGCAACAAAATCGAATTGATAATGAAATGATACCCTAACTTGAGATTTCAGATTTGATTGATTACTAAGCCTTAAACGAGATCATATCTACTCAAGGTATTCAAGTTTTGCTTCAAGCACATATTTTGTTCTTGCCTCAATCTACTCTACGGACTTGACTCTGTTTCAAGACTCGTCCCACACAATTACAGGATTTGAAACAGTTGCATGTCCCTAGATCCACTACAAGAATTACGGAGCTATCTCAAAAGTTAACTCAACCCTTAAACTCGATTGGAAACACCCTCTAAATTCACCATGGAAACTCAAATATGTTATAGAACCACTTCAAAAGTTTGGGTTGGGCATACAATGGTGTTGAGACCACGGGATGCCCTCGGATTGGCTAGAATTGACCTTCGCTAGGGTTCAAGACCCTTGCTAGCCTTAGGAACAATGTCATTATTGGTACAAAATAACCCATATGACCTTAAATTAGATCCTGATTTGGAATTTCGTCAATGTTTGCACCCAAAACGAGATTTGCTTGACCTCTGTGATGAATCTGGATTTCCTTGCTTTAGGAGTTGCCATAAAAGAATTCATTTGACTTGATTTCCTCAGACCATAACCTCTCTTAATAACCCTATGCCAAAATAGAGTAAAAAGAAAAGGAAAATAGAAAAGAAAATAAGTTATCAACTAGGGTGGAATCTTTAACCACCAAAATTGATAGGAAAGAAGGGGTCTTAAAACCCTCAAAACCTTATGCTCAAAGAAAAATAAACATAAATGATCCAAGCCCATGATAATCCAAATGAATCCAACCCTCTTGTATTTATAGATTTCCTTGAGGGGATTCTCTCTTTAATTAATTGAGTGAAATTCACATCACACCCCAACTTCAGGTTTTCTTTACCTTAGCTGCCCAAAACTTGGCCAAACATTAGGTATCAAGGACTATAGCCTACCTGGATCGATAGGCTACTTCGTCTCTTGGGAATTTAATTTCCCGAGAACATTACACACACTTGGTGATCTATGGTTCATCCCATATTCAATCCATAATGGCTCTTGTAAAAGCACGAAGGAATTGAGAGGCTCCCAGTAGTCCCACCTTGTCAAATTCATGGCCACAAAAATGCAGGGGCAACATGATCGAGAATAAAAAGAGTTCAAGGCTAAAAGATGCAAAAATAAAATATGTTCCAACAATTACTCATCCATCAACAAGATCAACCTTAGCCTCAACCTCAACCAGTTATTCCCCAGGTTCTCCTAATGTTCAGTAGACATTCAAGTTGGACATCTATTGATGCCTATATTATATGGGGCTTTCAATATCGACAACCTTGATGCTTAGATACAGAACATGAAAGCTTATTTCAAAACCCAATCAAACCTAACATACATGAACAAGAATCAAGGCATTGAAGTTCACATGGAGACACAATGACTCACATGGTTACAAGGCCACACCCAACATGTGGCTACCAACAACCAACATAAACACTAAAAGGGATTGCAAGGATGTCTTCCATAAGAAGCTTAAGCTGATTAGGGTACAAGTACACTTTGTTGGCAAATTGGCTATTGCCTCAACAAATCTCGATGTAATCCATTCAACATTTTATCAATGTCTTCAACAATAAGTTCGTAAAGCTCAAGCTAAGACACTCTTTATGTTAAGCTCATTCATAGGTTATTTTCACATTTAAGAAGTATTTGAAAGCATTACATGTTAATTCCCTAGAATATAGAATTTGCAACTTAAAAACAACCATATGTGCCAAAATAGGTTGATTTCTCAATCTCCATCCCTTGCCACTTCCAAAAGCCATCTCAAAAGTGATGCATGAAACTTGGAACCTACTAGCACAATGCTTTCGATTGAGACAAAAAACGAGAAGATGACTAATGTAGGGTCCTTCAAGAAAAGGTCACTAACAAAGCTTTGGCCCTGCTCGCTAAACTCAATAATAACACTCTAAAGATTCTAACATAGACATCACTGTGAAAATTTCTGAATCTACACATCAGAAACCCCTACTGCAATTACTGGTTTAACATCTCCTACTTGTTCTTTGTATTAACAATTTATTTAATTACATAAACATCGATGAAAAACACTATTGCAACCTACACATACATATAGATCATGCACTGAAATACACTGAGACAATCATACAAGGGCCACTATTATTTTTGGGCAATTGTCCCCGAAAAAACCCAATTCGGGAAAACCAGTGCAACATATAGAGGGTTTGTATTATTAAGCAGATTCTTGAATGCAACTAGGGTGCCAAATATGGCTCAGCCAACAGAGAAAAATCCTAGCAGAAGTACCTTTATCTGAAGACAGATATTCCGGCAAATTCAGCAACTGGATGATCAAACCCCACAAATGACTTGGTTGTTCCCAGTGCTGGGCAGCAATGGCTGCTCCAAACTCTGCGCTGGAACTACGTCACCTCCTCTAGGATCCACATCACCTCCACAGTAAGCCTCCTCTACTCAGAAAGTCGATTTGCTAAATTGCCCCACAAAATATCCCCAACGTTGCCTCTAAGGGCCTGCGTCAGTCCCTACGGCTTCCGCCTCACCTGCGTCAACCCTTACAACCTCTGTGTCACCCTTACTCGGACTGCATTGTCTCTCCCAGTGCTGCTCGGCCTCTCTGCTATGTATTCCTCGGCCTCGGACTGAAGTTTCTTTGTCGAACTGCCCCTCATTGCAACTCAGATCACTTAATTGCAACTCAGATCACTTAGCTCGACTTTCTCAGCAAACCACGCCCCAGAAAAATCAAACTCTTTGATCACTTGGAGTATCTCCAACTGACCCTCAAACCTCCTCTTATACTTTTCCTATTGATGAATCAATGGCCGAGATTAAGTCCCTAATCAACGGCTAAGATTAAAACAGACTTGATTCTTGTCACTTAGAAGTTTCTCAACCATATTCTTATCAATACCCATTAATATTTTTAATTTCCTAAGTTTAGACTTAGGAACCCATTAAAAATATTAATTATTTTAATAACTCCTCATCCGAGTGGAATTTCTCCAAATGATTTCTGGGTTCTGGAGATCTCATGTATTCTAGCCCCTCCACGAAATTTCAGAGCTAGAGCAAATCTTATACTACCCAAAATCAACAATCACTAGCCCATATACAATGGATCCACGCCTAGTTTTAATGGCCAAGAACTATGATGGAACTCATAAGAAAGCTTCGTTCACCCAAAATTGTTATATCTAGAATATATCCACATCAATAATCATGGAAAATGGAAATGAAAAGAATCCACTATCCAAAATGTTGGCAAAAGACCTACAGTTGCCAAATGTTTGTGATCCTAACTAATATTATATCCATTGACTTAAAGAATCCCAACAACATAGTCTCATAAATACAAAGTGCTCCATCTCATTTTCTGTTGGACCATGTTACCACTCAAACTAGCAGGGATCCTAAAAGGGAATCCTTGAAGGGCTACTTCTAGGCTAAGGGTAACAATGGAGCGATAGCCCACTATCACCTCGGTTAAGGCTCCCTACTCTTTATGGACTTTAACCAATGGGAGGAGACTCGTTATAATAAGGATCACGAAATGGATGGACCAATGATAGGGCGAGGGGTGATCCTGGAAGCTCATTCACAAGAGAGGCTCAAATATATGCCGTGCTTGTCTTGGAAGACAAGAAGGAAGGCTCTCAAGGAAGGGCTTGGGGAGAATTTCAAGGGTTAGGTTTTGAGTATGTGCCTTATAAAGGAGATCCCTAAGCCCTAGAATTCTTGTAAAAATTTGGGTCCTAGGTGATCTTTGAAGAATTAACCTTGATAGTGTATGGAACCACACGGGACCAAGTGGATTCGAGGTTAGGTCAGGGGGATAGAATTTTGCAACCAATGATATGCTTGACCTAATTAAGGAGGGGAAAGGGATCAAGGAATGACTTTTCAATAAAAGGAAATGCAAGGATCCCAGTGAGGTTTCTAGC
Organism: Pinus taeda; assembly: GCA_000404065.3. Classification (NCBI taxonomy): domain Eukaryota; kingdom Viridiplantae; phylum Streptophyta; class Pinopsida; order Pinales; family Pinaceae; genus Pinus; species Pinus taeda. The sequence goes on from APFE030086512.1 coordinate 89,954, forward strand.
CTAAGGGAAACCAAGGGCAAGAATTGATCTACGAGCTAGGACTTGCCATAACTCAAGAGCCCACTGTCGAAATCCCGTGAAATTTGGAGAACTTTGGAGGGCTTCTTGAGAACACACCTGCGCAGTTGTGGACCAAAAATCTAAGTATTTGGATGGCTAGATCATGAGATAATTGATGCCCTAGGTGACCTAAAGGACTAGACCTAGAGAAGAGGAAAGGGGAGAAGGAGAATAGGTTTAAGGTGATCACCTTTGGGTGGACCAGTGCCTAATCCATTGGGGAGATTGGAGTCACGTAGAATTATGACTATGGACCTTTGAATTTTCTAGGTCAAGGAGGCCTCAAAGACAACTTCGTCTGGCACTAGAGCACCAACAAAAGCAGCTTCAAGACTTTATACTTCATTTTGCAAGGTAAATGGCTTGTCAACATGAATTTCAGTAATGAAACATCCCTAGGAAAATTCATCTATTATACATGGCCCATACATGAATCATTCACTATCCAGAAACAAAATTTCCACAACTTCACATGCAGCGAATAAGCCCTAGTATAGCGAAATCCCAACAACAATGTATGTGACACAATTAGAAAGAAACAATATCATTAAAATGTACTTACATGTATAAGAATATATCCAACCATCCAAAAAAAATCCATCAAGAAGCTCCAAGACATGAAAATTATCCAAACATCAAAATTCATTCCATGCTCCAAAAATTTGTCCTCCAAGAAGGATAGCAAAAGTCTCTAAAGAGATACTAGATCCAAATCCAAGTGATGATGCTAAAACGAATCCTCATGACTTTTATTTATACACTTTTAATGAGTTGGATTTAGCTACTTGGGCCTACATTAGCCCCTTAAATAAAAATAATGTGCAAAATAACTAAATTTTGGTAACAAGCCCACCAAACTAGCTCATAAACAAAAGAATAAGCCTCTTCAGAGGTCGAATGGTCAATACTACATGTCGTTGGGCCTTCTAAGAAACCTGATGAAGTCCCTAAGTGGAAAATGATGAATACGACTCCCAAAAGCAGTGGACAAGGGGTTGGCCCCTTGTTCTCGAAATAATAAACCTGTGGTGCTCCCAATGGGTGTGTGGGGCACACAAGTAACCTCATGGGTCTCCAAGTAGGTCAAAGATGTCTATAGACTATAAGGGCTCAAATGATGGTGTAATTGATGCCACATTAGCATACAAATCATGAGTCATCTGCCAAGTGCATGGTACAACTGTGGGGTCGGTTGGGCATGGTGAACCAGGTGCATCTTCGTCGTCCAATAGGTGAATCTCGAGCAATCTCTGAACAACTCTGGGATCCACAGAGTGTTTTCTATTGTTGTGGAGGCCCATGGCTCTCAACACACACCCTACATGTGTCAATGTAGCCCTATGGCGCATTAGGACCCTGAATAGAGAGACCAAACCCAATATGGGGACCATCTGCAATCCTGCATAAGATCTAATACATCCCCTAACCTTCCAGTACAACAAGTCATTTAAGGAAATTGAGTTAAATAGCCTACAAACCATGGACAACAGGTGGGCATTTCATAATGGCATGCCTTTCCATAATGGGCTTTGGCATGTGCTAATGTCTCCAAGCTCCAAATAGACTTAACCAAGTATCATATTAAGTACTTTCTACTTTTAAAGGGGATAGTATGTCTGAGGTACATCCTTCAGAGGGTGGTGGCATGTGATAAAGAGATAAATTGAGTAGGGAATGAAAGGGGCAGCCCTGGGCCACATGTTGGGGTACAAGGGTAGCTAATAAAAGGGAAGCCCACACTTGGGTATATAATGTATAGGAGGGAGCAATCGTGGTGCATGAGGTGCCCCAACCTTGACTTTTCCACCTTTCTTTATATGTCTTTTGCCTTTTATGATTCTTCTTTAATTAACTGCTCAAGGCTCATTCTAGGCCTGACCCAAGGTGTGGGCAAGGGGGAGGGGAAGGCTAACCCTATGTGGAACCAGTGGAGTAATGTGGACCCAGGTGGGAGGAATGATGAATGGGGTTATAATGAGCGGAAGGGAAGTGATATATGTGGATGAGGGAGCGAGACCACGCAACCAAAATCAGGGTTTCCCATGAAATACCATCCCTAAAGCCCAAAGGTCAGTAAAAGAGATCCCACGAGACTAGAGTCCAAGGTTAATATCCAAAAGAGGTTTAGGGGACAAGAGCACAGACCTAGCCCACTCTTTCCGTCGAATTCCCCCATTAATCCATGCCCAAAAGTTTCCATGATAAGTAAACTACAATATTCAATTACTAAATGACAAGGCATACCTTTAGGTTTGGTAGTCCCGCCTTCAAACATATGATCACAACAGATGGGTGAGGGACCATATGGCTGGCTCAGGTGGCAGAGAAGCGGCACAATGAGGTAGTTGGTGGCTGCAAGGGGTTGTTGGTTGTCGGTTGAAGACCATCTTCTAAAAAAGAAAAATCTAGGGATATCACCCACAAAATGGTGGGTAACAGGACCCTTTCACAAAATAGTCGTGTGCATTGTCACTTCTTTGAGTACCAGTTCTACTTTCCCTCATGTAGTTTCTAGAAAACCAAAGGTTAGACAAACCACTCTTGGAAAATTCATGTCATTGTGTTTTGCTCAATAAGTCAAGGAACACAACAAAGGAAGTTCCACCTCTCTTGTAGACAACAAATCATTGACTCATAGACAGATATATTTGATGAACCCAATGGTTTACCTCCCCTTCAAAAAAACATTCTACTAAGTTCGTTCCTCATTCTTGCCCAATTTCCTATATAACACACCTCCACAAGGAAGAGAGGTGAGATTCAATGATAAAGCAGGCAACTCTTGGAGTATGAAAAGATTCACGCTAGCACATCCCCTTGTTGATTTCAAACCTTGGTGTTTCCCAGAAAGGACCAAGCAAAGCCAAACTAGGATAGTGGTCTTGGACTCATCAACATTTATAACAGAGTTGTCAGATTTTGACTCAAAAAAAACTATGCTGCCTGAGGGACAAAACTTGCCAACTCAGAAAATCTCAGCTCAAGACTCAAAGAAACTCAGCAAATAAGGAAAAAAGTTCAAAATATAGCAAGTTTAGTGCAATATGAGTTTGAGACAAGTCTGTGCCAAGTCAGGTGAGTTTGTGAGTTCGGCCAAGAGTAGTGATTCTTGAAAAGCCCCAAAAATCTATTCAGCTAGTGTCAGACAAGTACTTATTTCAGACATGACTCAGCCAAAGACATGGGCATATTTTAGCATCTAAGTGGACAGTTCATTGTCTTGAAGGGAATTCTAATTAGAAATCCCTTCTCATTAGCCAGATCAAGGACAACACTCATCTTAACAAGATTAATGATGAATTTCCTTGAAGTGATAGTACTGGTTCTCGGATCAGTTCATAATATATGGCTCTTTTGTCATTAGATGTATCTGAGATGCTTAAAAAGAGGTTCCCAATGGCTCTCTTGAAATTACTCAAATAGCAGGAATCGCAACCTTCCTTCCCACCCCTTCTGGACCAGGACAACTCAAGGTTGACACATCTCAGCCATCCATTGATTCAGAGCCAGAGGACTGAGAGAGATGTTGCAGGAAACATCACCCACCCCTCATTTATGGGTTGGAAAGGAACAGAGATGTGTTTCCAGATGCTGGGAAATGTTTTCAGGAAACTTCCAGATTTGGAAGCGTGCCCCCAAATGACAGATCAAGTTTCTGAAACGTTTCAGCTCAAACAGATAACTTTTCACCCAAGCAGGGCATGTTTCATGCCTAGAAACGTGCCTTAAATGTGCATGGGAGCCGCAGAAAACACACAAATGCCTGATGAAAGACAAATAATGACATAAATTCTATGACCATTCTTATTTTCTTGATCATTTTATTCAGACTTGCAAATAATTGCCAAATATAATGTCTACTTAAAAAACTAGAAAAATAAAATTTGAAAATATTAAGGTTTTTGTAATTTAAATAACACATTCCCAACACTTGGTTTGGGGGCGTAATACCCCCACAGCGTGCCTGTTTTCGAATATCTAAGTTGCACAAAACCTGAAAACAGGTATCTGTTCCCACATTTTGTGAGAATTCTATATAAACAAAAACACAGAATAAATCAAAGATACACAAACCCAGTTCTTACTTGTCTTCTACTACCATTTGAGTCTTGCAGCCCCTGAGCCAATATTGGAATAATTGATGGTAACACCCTTTCTCCCAGTTTCCGAACGAGCTCTCCAAGAGCCCTACCTGCAACCTGAAAAAAAGTAGAAATGCTTTGCAAATTGTATCTGATGTCCATTTAGAACTTAACTTAAAATCTCAGTGGAGAGAATAAACACAAGCTAACCTGTCGTCTTTCTGATGAAGCTGAAGCCAATGAAATAATAAGGGTATTCATTAAGACTGGCATAATTTCCTTAAGTGTCTTAGGAGTATTGGCAACAACAGTCTTCCAAACATGCAATGCAGCCTGCAAACAGGAAATCAAATCAAAGATAGTTTATTCATTTGATATAAAGCTTCCTTTCATGTTTTTAATATGGGAAAGAAGGAAAACTATGGCACAATTCAGCTTCATAAGTTCTCTTAAGCACAGGTAACAATAAAAGATAATGATCGTCAGAACAAGAATACCTGTCGCACTGTCAAGCTCACATCAGATCGAACCATATAAACTGCTGCAAGAACTTCATTACGCTTTTCTCTTCCAAGAACATCAATAATAGCACGACCCTGAGCTTCAGTGCTTGCACCTTCATCATCACTTCCACCCTCCAGAATTGCTTTTCCAGATGTTCCTGCAACCTGAGTTAAAGCAAAAGATTGACCGCATTATTAGAAAGAAATATCTTCCAGTTTGGCTCCACAAAGATGTAAAGGAATTTCAAAACTTTTTAAGTCCACAAACCTTAAAAAGAAGATCACCCAAAAGTTCTACAGAGCTCTGACGAATGCGCCAATTATCATTGAAAATACCATCTTCAACAGCTGGAAGTAAGAGCGGTAATGATCTAAATTCAACAAAAATTTGGTTAGTTCCCTAAAAGTGGTTTCACAAGTTAATTGTGAAAACTGATTTCTAAAGCAACATGCCCAAAGTTGCCTAACATCAATCCAAACTGAGCAAAGCAATGCATACGTTGTGGCATAGTGCTCAACTAAAACATGACCAGCACTCAAAGCAGCATCACGTACAGATTCATTCTCATCTGCAAGGCCTGTAATCCAAACAGTGAATTTAGTATCAATTTTTAAAACGAAGGCTAAAAGATAAGTGCTTCACAGGCAAAGTTACATACCATCCAGTATCGCTGGCAATACACGGGGCAAATAATTTTGAAAGGTGGGCCCCAAAGACCTTGGAAAGTACTGAACACATGAGAGTTATCAGATAACAAAATATTGATGAACATCTGGATTACATGTTATATTTTAGCAGTCCTCACTGTCTGATAAAGACAATAAATTACCTTAAAAAGAGTCAGGTGGCCATCTCGAACAGATGCCTTCTGATGAGAACAATTTCGAAGGATATCTGGAAGAACCAGCTCGAAGTGTTCCCTACCTAGTGCAGCTAACACCTGGTACATATGATCACCAGATGAAATCAAATCTAAACCATATATAAACAACAATGGCCATAAAAAAGAGGAAAAAATTCAAATTTCAATGACTTACACCTGTCTTATGTACTTTAGCACATTTCCAAGTTTAATCTATGCAGTCTATACCTATATAATCTCCATGTTGGGTATGTGTCTAGATGTGTATATAAAAATCCCATGAGTTCCAAAACGATAAACTAACATAAAGTGAAAATACAATGGGGAAGATACTTCATTTGAAAACATCTTTGCACATTCTATAGTTAGAAATAGGCAGGTCTGTACAAGCACACCAAAAATTTAGCTATACAGAAAATAAGTGTTTCTGCCATAACTGTCATGCTGTTAAAGGATGCCAGTTATATGAAAAAAAAAAGAAAAATAGATCAATTGTTTCAGTTCCACCACCTGTAGTTAAATAATAAAAGTTTCCTACATCTCCACCATCTGTTGCATATAAACAACACTTAAAAGATGCTTCCATGTAAAATAATACAAGATAATTGTATTAATGTCCGACAAATGACCACAAAAGTAGGTAAAAGGCACTAAGATAGCACATCTAGTTCAGGTATTAAGTGTAAAAGCATCTCCTCGATCAATGCTGAAAGCATAAAAATATTAAGGTCTACATGCAAACAAGAAACTAATTGCTAAATGTCTAGTTATGAGAGAGTATAATAGAAGAGATTGTGCGCGGACAATAAAGATGTTCGAAACTGGAAATCTAAGTGCTCAGCAAAACAGAGGACGGAGAGAATGTCAATGCCTGCTGTAGCTGGCAGGCAAGGAAAAGCAAAGAGGCTCAGATGTAGGCTTGCCCTCAGCTTCATCAACCACTGTGAAATGACTGATTCATTGGTGGATGATATCCTACAGGGAGTGACCGATGCTCAAAGGCACCTGCTATATATTATTGGTGGTAGCACAAAATGGAGGAAGTCCATTTCTCCTAACAGTCAAGGCCGTGGTCATATGGAGTAAAAAACCTTATGAATATGTATCTATCAACTAACACTATAAGATCCAACAGTTAGAACAATTGGTTGAACATCCACCCAAGGCATGGTTCTGATGGGCAAGGCATTGATCACGGGTTCAAATCAAATCAACTGACTCAGAATAGCTGCTCTCTATCCAGATGTTTTGAGGAAGAGAGGGGATTCCACAAGGATTTCCTTTCAAAATGCCATTGATACTGTAACGGTACAGTACCACAATCAACACTTTGCAGCAATTAATCATGTGCTAATCTATAATTCTAAACTCGAACACATATGCATGAAAGCCTTAGAAAGGTGCAATCATTTTGTCCATCCTTATAGTAAGGCTTTACGTCAACCAAATGGTAAGCCAGCCAGCAAGTCCACTGACATGAGAGAAAGAAACTTTCCTTCCTGATTGAGGGAAATATCATGGTGGTGCCAATCTATTGATGCTTGTAGCTCGTGCAGGTTTTGCACAGGCCTAAGTGTCTAGGCATGCATAAGTCGCCCACAAGATCTGCTTAGGATACTTGCTCTAGGTTGAGCAAGTTGCTTTGTAACTTAGGAAAAGAACATAAGTATTATAATTTATTTTGTCTCATTGAGCTAAAGTAAACTTGGGAAAAGTAAAGTAATTTACTATAGTGATTTTATTTTAATCTCAGCCATTGATCTCAAGTGAGGCGAGATCTAATCTCGGTCGTCAATTACTTTAGCGTTTAAGGTTAGGGATTTAGCTCAATGTAAAGTTATAAAAGCAAGGCTAGGGAGAGGGAGAAGACACACCATACAACAGCACTAAGCTCAAGAGGAGGACGAGGACGAGTGTAATACTCCAAAGTGTCAGGTCAAAAGAAGTACAGGATAGAACCTAGGTATTCAGATTACAGGCTATTATACTAAGTTATCAGAAACGTCCCTCCAAAACTCCAAAAATGTCGTTCAGCATTTTAGAAACGGAAACAGGTACAAAACAACATGAAAACAACATTGAAATGTTTCAGTTTTTTTAGCAACGCTGGATACTATTTCAGACATGTTTCAGTTTTTTTGGAAACGCATGATCCTATTTTTGAAACGTTTCAGTATTTTTGGAAATGTAGGATCCTATTTCTAAAACGCTTCGGCCATTTTTAGGGTTTTGGATCCATTTCCAGAGTTGCCTAACTTGGATATGACTGAATGCCATGCCTCATATGACTTTGTTTGATGAGGAGGCACCAATAATTGCATCTTCAAGTGGACAAGGCACCAATGCTCCCACTCATGGAGAGGATCCAAATGTTGATGTGTATCTTGATTCTTAATTACATGGATGAAGAAATATTTGATGATATGTAAGAGTAATTTATGATGATGTTTTAAACTTCTGAACAATGAACATTGATTACCATAATATGTCATATGATAGTAGACTGCCAGTCATAGTTCATTTTGTAGTTTGTACTATGTAGTGTGCATTTAGCATTATTAATTTTGGTGATGATGTTGATGATCAAAATTGCAAACAGAAATTTGATGATATGTTGAATGTTATAATAATCATTAATGATGATGACAATGTTTAAATTTTACGTTGAATTGATTATGATGATTTGTTTATATTGAATTCATGATGATAATTATGTATTTTTAAATATAGAATCTATATTCTAAAAGATGAACGATAAGATAATTTATTTATTGTCATATATATATATATATATTGTTTCCTTGTCGTATTGTATCCGGATTTTTTGAAAATTTGTCGTATCTGTTTCAGCGCAACTTAGCTATTCAATCATCAAGAAACCCATGAGACCAATTTTTCTGCCCCAAATACAAACTAGGGCCCCACATGATGATTTAAATGGAGAGTTAGGGGTCATCCCCTAGTTCGAGATTTGAGGAGCTCTCTTGCACATTTTGGCACAAAGAGGACTCAATGCGGCCTTCCAACGGCCCTACACCAGCATGACATGTCCATTTTGGCTTGCATTTGGATGGCTAATTCATAATTTTGTAAAGCTACTTGGTTAGTTTCTTACCATGTGGTGTATCTTGCCCATTTTAATAATGTTGAGGGGCTAGTAGGCATAATTTGACCTAGTTAAACACATATAAATACATAACCTCATTTGTATGAATCATCATCATAAATAGAATATAACCTCATTTGTATGAATCATCATCATGTCTTGGGATTTTGGCCTCTTTGGCAAATTCACAATTGTTCTTGGATTGGCTATTGTAGTATCTTTGTTAAAATTGGCAACTAAGGCCAAATTCCACTTTGGACAGCTCATTTTGGGAAGATATTTATAGCATTGAATTCCTCTTTTCAAGAGGACCAAAATCGACCTAAGGATCATCAAATTTGGATAAGGAAAAATATGATTTTGAATTTATGAAATACCCATGGGTAACTCATCAAGGTCAGCTTGGGGTTAACTAACCAAGTTAAACCCCTCTCCAACTCCTATACTAGGAAAGGGCTCTCCAACCTCATTAGATACATCTCACTTGCATCTCTGAGGCAGCCGAGTGGTGATAATGGCAAGACACAGAGGTTAGGTCTGGTTTGGGTGAGTCTATTTGCTTTTTGCAGGGACAAGGAGCTATAGGTAGACTGCCGCTGGTTTCAGGACAATTCAGAAGATATGTTGGTGCTGTGTTGCATGTTCTCTCTCCTCCAAATAGGCCGAGCTCCTTAGACAGGATGCCAAGGCTGCCAAAAGGAGATCTGAGTTGGTTTGATGCATATCCTGGGTTGTATTTACCCTCTCCCACAGGTCGAGATCCAACAGCAAGATAGCTGCAGGCCTGAGGGCAGTTTAGGGCTGCTTTTGAGGGACTCCTCTTGAGAAGGATGGCTGCAACTCTAAGAGGTTATTTAAAACAGGCCGCAGGCCTAAACAAGCTAGAACTGGGATCATAAATCTAAGTCGCTGCCATCAGGTGAGCTGTGGGAAAGCTTGAGGGCTGAAACTAGCCCGAACCAGCCTTAGAATGTGGACAGTGACATTAAAAGGAAAGCCGCAGACTTGGAAAGATGGTTGGAGGAAAGTAAAGGGTTTGTAGCCATGAGAGAATAAACCCTAACCAGAATTCAGTTTATAACTAAAGAAGGTCAAACCAAAGAGGAAATGTTTTTACACCGTTGACCACTGAACAGGACAGAATGTGATTGCTGTTGTCTAAAGGCAGGATACTGGAATGTCATTAAAGGCAGAATTTTGGATCATTTCTTTGGCATTTGGACAGTGATACTAGTCATCATCCTGGCAAGTCAATATTGACTCTGACTGTACTCTCTCTTTCTCTGTTGTACGTTTTATTAGAATAATAAGAAGAATTGCTCAAGGGATTTCCCCATCTTGGGGTTTTCCTGGGCATGAGCCATATTCTCGTGTTCTTCTATCTTGGCTTGTCTTCAGCACTTATCATGTATGTTCTTTCGTTAGTTACGGTCATATATTGTTTAATCATTAATGTGATTGCTAATGGATTAATGTGCATATGGTCGAATGAAGTAACTATCCTAAGCAAAGAACATGTTTCCAAAAATTAACATGGAATCAGAGCTCAGGTGAGGACAAGACCAAGCTTAAAGAGATTGCAATCACTAAGGAGCATCTGAAGAATTTCATTGATACCTTCAGCCCTCTGTGGAAGGGTTCAAGAATGTCAAATCTGTAGGCCTTCTACAAGCCCTATTCAGTGAACATGGGCACCAATCCAAGAGCAACTTAATTATCATGGGCAAAAGTTGGAAGTCAACAAGTTATGTTCCAGTAATATAATTTCGAAGGATTATTTAGCAGTCCTATTCAGTCAAGCATGAGACTGTATCATCATTATCCCTTTTGGTTCATTACATTTGAAGCCGAGTTTCTTACCCATGAAATCACAGTCCTGGGCATAACTCAAGAGTACCAAATCTTAGGCCGGAATATATTTCAGAAGGTTCCATGAATCCAAATTTTCTTTATCAAATTCTGGGCATAATCACTATGATCACTATTTGAATCAGAAGTTCAGTATTCTCTTTATCCCTGGTCAAGTCTGACTCTTCTGTGCCTTTGTATTATGGAAGAATACTTCGTTTTGAAGGGTCGACCCACTATGGTTCCCTGCTTGAAGGGTTAAAATAACTGCTGTGAAAAATCGATTCATCAGGCTTGCAGCAGGAATAAGGTTCTGAATTTCCAAAAAGGGATAGCGTAGGAGATGTTTCTCTGAGATCCATGGAATGGATCCCATTTTCAAAGAATTCTCACTATAATTACATGCCAGGGAAATCTTTGTCTTAGAACAGTATCTTATATGGCATCACTCAGTTGGCTTGGTTCCTCTGAAAATGGTATTGCTCAATCTCATATATCATGGTCCCTATTGTACATGACATAATACAGTTGACTCGATCTCTTTGAATATGTCTTGACACAATTGGAACAATCCTACAGTCTATATTCTAGATGTGATTTGATCACTGTTCAGCATCTTGTATGGTTCTGCTCTCATCGCATTCTTTTGCAGTCTCAAGTTCTCAGCACATGAAAGTATGGCAGAACCATATATGTATAAGTTATGGCAATCAGGGTATAAGTTCAGAATATTATGTATGGTATGGATATCACCTCAGTCGTGTAAGTTGATCCATATTTAGTCCAGTTATAAGAATTCATCTATACTGCAGTAAGTGTGGCATCTTATCCCTCTATAGGCAGACCATTATTAACATTAGCTTACATACATACTTACAGTCAACCTTGAAAGAAGTATTGGTATATGTATTGCAGTACAAAGCAGTCATGGCATTTTAACAAGTTTTTGGAAATTCAGATGATAAGACTTGTCCACAATCTAAGTTGTGGAAATGTCAAGGCCATGGATTGGATGTTAACAATCTTCTCCATACAAAAAGAGGCTAGGAAAGGAGTCATAGGACGATGAATCATCAGTAAAGGCTCATCATCGTTTTGGATAATAGCATAAAATGATTAATGCATCTATACACAGATAAGAATATATGCCTCTGTATGAGATCCTTCATTTGCACAATCCACATCAACTCATATATTTCTTACATCAGTTGAGCCAACCTATTGAGGTTTCCTTTATTTACAGTGGCAACACTGAGATCCCACTGTATATAGATTTTTGGTTACATTGGAAAGAAAGATAGCTTATGGCATCAAGCAGTGGAAGCTTTTCAATTTGTTTAACAGAATTAATCCTCTTTTAGTTTTGAAGAAACAGTCTCCTTGGACTTTCAGAGCAGAGGTTCTGCTGAAGACATGTCAGTAGGCAAAAGCCCTGAGTCTCTCAAAGGGAACGATCCTGGAAATTTGAAAGATCTGAAATAAAAGTTTGAACAGTAGAGATGCTTGGTTATATCAGCTCTTCTAGGGCACATCTATGGTCTCCTTTCAGTCCTGCATGACATCATGACAGTCTACGATGAAGCTACAGGGATCATACGGTAAGAGAAATTGCAGCACACTTGAAGCTTTCAATCTTGAAGAACAGCCAGAAGAAGAAGTGCATAGCACTTTGGTGTAGTTCTTTGTAACTACCCCTCTCAGCAGAGGTGCCTTGATAAATGTGCACTACAGATTCTTGACGTCTTTGTTGCATTAAGCAAGGATCTTATAATGAATGGTCTTAATATAAAAGGACCCTTCCTCTTCATGGATCCGGTAATTTGATACATTGGTAGCTATCATCTAGCAATGAAAAATAATACAATTGTCTTGAGTTAATCTCATAGGAAGATATCTTCTCTCTGAATGAAGGACTTCCGAATTCTCTTCTTTGACCTGAAGTTTTTTAAAAGTTTGTTGTTCCAATTACCTCATGGAAATTTTCATCTCTAATATGGGCAGCTCATGATGATTACACAAAGCAAGGCTTCAGAGGGAGCTATGATGTTTGGGTTCAGCTATTGATGGTGTTTGTCCAAATAAGAGGGAGTTGATGAAAGACCTAGATTTATTCTTAAGCACAAAATAAATAAGCTGCTCAACCAGTCATAGTCAACACTGGTGTATGCCTTGATACAAAGACTTTGAGACAATTTAAGGATAAGCCTCATATATATATTCGATAGCTGCTCATTAAAGATCAAGTATAATCTGAACTACACTGTTGGTCTGATAAATGGAAAGCTCATCTTAGTAGTAGTACTATATCTCTTGAGGACCACCTTCATCTCTTTTTAAAAGAAATCAAAGACTGAAGTCTGTTACTCTGGAAGCACCATTAAAGCAGAATGTATAAAACAACAAGCATGGCTTACAATGAAGCCAGTCTATTGAAGAAGCTCTTCAGTGAGCCATTTGTGCACATCATCATCATACATTGCTGAAGAAGATTCCAAAAATCCAGTATTTCACATACGACTTTATATGGTTCAGCAAAGGACACGCCTGTTTTATGGCATGTTTGATGGACACTATGCACCCTGGAAAGACAAGTTTAGGCTATTATCTCCCTGAGTAAGAGAGAGTAAGATCAGTCAAATACTATGCATTCTCAGAAAAATGGAAACATGTTGATGTATTCCACTAATACATTTCAATCACAGACAATTCATCAGATTGAACCAGAGTGTAGTCTAGCACCATCAGAAAGCCAGTCTGCATTGAGTACAAGTTCAATCATAGATCATGTTGTTTTTTCTCATGCCTCAGAAGTTACTAGTTCTCAGAATACTTATTTTGTAAAATGATGGAATATACCTCATATAAATAGAGGATCCCTCTCCTGCTATTTTGTATCATCGCATTTGAGATTTCAGCCTCTTAGAAGAGTGTGAATCACCTTTGTCTTTTCAGTACTTGGTAGAGATGTGCTTTTTATGGAGCGTTTGCCTGTAGATATTCGCTATTGTATTGGAGACGTTCTTTTGGGATTGAAAGGAGGTCTTTTCCTGGAAGAAGTTGTAATTTTATTGTCAACTTTTCACTATTTTGCATGTGAATGAATTAATGTTAGGGTTTCTTTATCTTTCATGACTAAAAGCATATTAATTATTGGAAATCTTGGTTGAGTTTTACATCTTAAATATATTCTTCCTTGAAATACATAGAAGAACTCCTAGTGTGCATCTTCTATTTAATTTCTCCCCTCCCAAAAAAGATAGTTAGGGTTTCACAAGTGGAAAACATATTTCACCCTTATTCCAATCAACTGTACTTTTTCTCAAAAATATGCCCCAAAACCCCATAAACCCAAGTAGGATTAGGCACTAGTAAATTTGTGTTAATCAAAAAAAATCTTCAAAAGTAAAAGATTTCCTCTCTTTTTAATATCTCCTAGGCTTTTTAAGGCAAACCACTAGGGCTTTTTTCTAGGACCAAATTGCTTGTAGTGTAGTTTGGATGCATGTTTGTGGATAAGAACCTAGGGTTTACCTCCCTATACCTTTTAAATGGAAAATCTAACCTTTGTTGTGGTAAACATTCCCTCAATAGGGATATCATCCTTCCTCAACAATTTTGTGCTTTGGAAACCCATAACCCTAGCCGAGCTTCAACTTGAAGTCTTTTTTAGGGTTTACATTATTGCCTTGTGGATCTAATCTTTAAGTAAACTCTTTCATTGACTTCTATGTGCCTGTGTATTCCTCTATCATTGCTTATAAATAAACCCTAGTGTGTAGAAGCCTTTATCTAGTCAAGATGTATGATAAATTGTTCCATTACCAAGAAGAATTGAGCCATGTTGAACATAACTTCTCTTGACCTAGACTACTTGCATCACCTTATCCTTATAGGTGAATACAAGGAAGCTTCCCTTGAGGTGCAACTCCACTAAACTGCAGGAGGGAGATTGTTGAAGTGAAGTGACTAAGATGGACTAAAGCTTTCAACCACTCTAGGTATCATCAGACTTAGTTGCTAACTACCAACCCAAGCAACTAGGTGTGTAATGCAAGGTCAGAGCTCTATGACCAACGCCACCCTCCCGACTTCGAGAACTAGGCATTAACACACAGGTCGGCCAGATGTCCTCCCAGGCATTTTGTATTACACACAACGCCTCAACACATCAAATCTCTCCCAATCAAACAAATCGGTAACATCAAGAATTTTCGGCGAAGTCTAAATTCCTTAAAATCAAGAATGCTTCCAAAACCTCGAGAGATTTACCAGAACAATCACAACCCCAATGAGTAATAAACTTTCAAATACATAAGTAAACATAAACCTTCGAGGTCTTCAGACATCTTGATGTTGCCTTGATTGTCTCAATTTATCACAATAGGACTTAGATGTTGGAATTTCTAAGTTTAACTCATTAGAAATTCTACCTGTACTATATGGTTCATTTCTTCCTACTTGTTTAATTACTTAGCAAGTTATTTACCATGTAAATACCAAAATTAAACACAAGTAGCAGTATCAACATTTACAGATCATCAACTCAAAGAAAACAAGCACACAAGTGACACTGTTATTTTCAGACCAATGTCCCCGAAAACCCAATGCGGGACAACCAGTGCAGCTATTCAGAGGGTTTTATTATTATGTAGTCTATATGAGTACAACTGGGTGCCTAAACCAGCTCACCCAACACAGATACAACATCCGGCAACAATACCTCCCTTCAGAAGCAGATATTCGAAAAGTCTGCTCCATGAAACCCTCTCCAGCATAATCTGAAGCTCAACGTAAGCCCTCCTGGCCTCTACATCAGCCTAAAACCCTTTGTGCCAGCCTTCTGAGGCTCTATGCAGCCTCTCTTGCTCTTTGCATCACTCCTTCTGCCTCTACATGGATGGCGCAGACCCTTCTAACTCTGCGCAGTCTCTGCTGCCTCTGCATGGCTCCCTCTGGCTCTGCATCTCCCTCTCTCTGCTTCTGTGTTGGTCTCCCGGCACTATCCCTGCCTCTCTGCCTCGTACTCACTGCCCCTCGCCACAACTAATCACAAATTCGGTTTCTCTTAGCAAATCCCGCTCTAGAAAATCGAATGATTGATCACTTTGGTGTGTTCTCCAACTGACCCTTCTAACCCAGTTTTATATTAATACCCATTAATATTTTATTTTTCCTAAGTTTAGACTTAGGAACTCCATTAAAAATATTAATTATTTTAATATCTCCCAAACCGGTTAAAATCTGCCCAAACCATTTCTAGGTCTTGGAGATCTCATGTGCTTTAGCCTCTCCACCGATTTTCATGGCTAGAGCACATCCGATGCTATCCTAAATCAACATTAGAGACTTCCCAAATGAATCTGGATAGAAGTTTCCTCAACCATACAGCTTCTTTCACATGCAACAAGGTATTCTACAATGGAATCTTGCTTGCCTTCTTTTAGCAACACCTCAATATATATTCTCCAATTTCTTCTTCAAGGTGTTCATCATGACTATAATATGCCCTCTCTCTCAACTTGGGAAATATACCCTTTCTTTTATCCAGGCTCCCTCTTAACTTAGGGAGTTCAACTACTTTCTATGACATTGGAGAATCTTTCTTGGCTTCAATCCTTCTTATCAAAGTCATCTTGATCATCATCATTCATATAACTTCCTTCATAATGCTAGCCAATCAAGTCAACTTTTCTTACGAATATCTTCAACATCTTGAATATTATGTACCTACACAACTTAAACGGCAAGTACAACCAAATACATATATAGAAGCATGAAGTTAACTATATCATACAATAATCGAAGCATTAAATACCTAAAGTTAGTTAGGTTCATAATCAGCAAGAGACACATACTTCTATACTTCAACTTCTCACTCGAGTTTGGTTATAAACCCTAGATCATATGATTTAAAGTAACTCAATCAAGATATTAGTCTCATTATATCTACGGTCTCAATATTTCTTTCAGAGATATGACAAACTCTTCTTATAATATATTGCAAACCCTAGAACCAATTCAAACAATTACAATTCTATAATGCATCTAACAATTTTCAGAATTTATATGTTAGACTTCTACTAGGATTTAATGCAAACCCTAGATTCCATCTTTGAGACACTAAGCCTTAGACATCAACAATCAAAACCAATCATAGCACAATCTAAGGTTTCAACAATATGACCAACTCTTTGTAAGCACTAGACTTCATCATCATATCTGAAGCAATAACATCATATCCTAGAATATCAAACTTCTTCTAGGACTTTGTTACAAACCCTAGAATTTACACTATGACCGTTAACAATAAGATTAGCATATATACATATCTAGGATTTCTTAATCATGTACAAGCATATCAATATCCATTAAGTAAGCTCAAGACACAAATATCAATACATTTAAAGTCAGACACATTACAATCTTGATTAGGCTAGGGTTTTGATCACACGACCAAACATACACCTAGGGTGTCATTCCTAGGAGCTTACTCTAGATATTATAAGGGCTTTGCTCATAAACCCTAATTTACCAAAGCCTCAAGGTTTAGGAATTCAATACATAGTCATTACCATCCAATCCTAAACGACTAGGGTTTCCATAACAATACTAAAACTCCAAACATGATATATCAAAACCCCAAACATCAAAAGAATAGTATTTTCAACATTTCATCAGTAACCCTAAGTAGACTAGGGTTTTTCACATTAACATACCCTTAGGTTAGGGTTTTATAGAGAACCTTTTAGGGTTCCATAAACATGATTTTAATGAGGGTAGATTCAATCTAATGATTAATCACCCAAATAAGAATCTTTATGATTCAAAGGTCCTAGACATAACACGTGTTAGTAATGTAAAGCAGATTTATTAGAATGAATGAATATACCTTTATCATGAAGAGAGCAAAGCTTATGGGCTAAGACTTACCTTTGAGTTGTTTTCTAGACAAGCCTTATTAAGACATAAATTCCAATAGAACTTCTATCATGCTTTGTCTTGTGAGGTCTTCTCCATAACGCTTGAGCATTTAGCCAGTCTTTACTAAATATGTAAAATATGTTATTAGAGATGTTATTAGCATCTTGTACAAACTCATCTAAATAAGAGAAGGAAACAAAATATAAATGGATAATACAAGGAATAAGATACTTATCTTTAATAAAATAGTGGGGGCTCCCTCTTAATCCAATCTTGAGGGATACCCATAATAACTCAAAAATGTTCTTCCAAAGCATGTTAGACCTACAAGTACTAGAAATCAAAACATAAAGGAAAACAATTCAAAACTTAGAGTAGAAGGATATGTAAGGGATAGAGTTCCTAAGAGTCCCTAGAAAATAGGTCTTTAACATTGGATCCTTCCATCTTGTTCTTCTTTGGTGAACCTTCGTTGGCAAAGTTTGTTTGATCCCTATCTCTTCTTTTATTA
Source organism: Pinus taeda (assembly GCA_000404065.3). NCBI lineage: Eukaryota > Viridiplantae > Streptophyta > Pinopsida > Pinales > Pinaceae > Pinus > Pinus taeda. The sequence continues at coordinate 107,848 of APFE030086512.1, forward strand.
ATTGGATTCTCAGGACAATTATTTTTATAGTGACCCATCTTGTGATAATTGTAGCATCCAATCTTGGATAGGCTTGTCTTCTTCCTTGGCCCTTTGGACATCTTGAAGGTTCCTTTATTCTATCCACTATTAGGCTCATGGCCAATATTTTTGTTTCTCTAAACTATGCTTTCCCTGCTTCACTTGATTCATCTATATGCTTCTTTACTTTTCCTCTGACTAGATTCAAGACTTTATTCTTGATGATGAGATCTATCCTCTTTTTCCATGCCCTATAATTGGAGGCTCCCTCTTATTTGTTTTTCTTCCTTCAATGAGTATGGTTCTTAAAGATGGTAGGCTTGTCTCTTTATATGATCTTGATGACCTTTACTCAGCTTCTTAAAACTTCTTATTCTCCTTTCAATAGATCTTCAGGCTGCCCTTTTCCTTCTTCTTTACCTTAGCTCTGATACCATGTTGGAAAATCAAAAAGGCAGACATATTTTCTTATGATGATAATTACTTGTGATATTCTTGTGTTCTTATTAACTTTATTATGTTCTTTTATCTTTGTTTCATCAAGCAATTATCAAATACAAAACATGAAGATCGGGGACACCAGATGTAGGCGGACAGCTAGGGCAAAACCCCTATATAAGGAAAAACCCAGTCAACAACTCTTCCTTCAGTTGTTTCACAAGACAAGACGAGATAATCCAAGACTCTTTGACCTAGACACAAACTTCCTCCAATCACCAAGTCAGCCCTTCCTTCCTCTTCAAATGATAATCTTTTAGTAGCAAATTTGACCTAGAACTTCGACCTTGCAACACTAGAACTTCGACCTAGTAGCAGTAGTACTTCGACTTGGTAGCAGCAACAGAACTTCGACCTAGGAGCAGTACTTCGACTTGGTAGCAGCAACAAAACTTCAACCTCTCCAGCAGCAAAACTTCAACCCTAGCAGTAGCCCAGTAAATTCGCACGAGAGAGAGATAGCCCAAAAAACTTCGATCTTGTCCTTAACCTGCAATTCTGCTTCTTTTCTAAGAACTTCGCACTTTTTCTACTCCTCCTTGTGTATCGAACTTCTTGAGTAAGTGAGTAAATGGATCGAATTGCACTTCTATATATAACCTCTTCTCTGGGTCGAATTACCCTAATGTAGGCCGACTTCATCAAGTAAGGGCCGACTTGGTGTGGAGGCAACAAATGACTTATTTGACTCAATAATAATTCTTTTTACATGATTCAAAAGCCCAAAAAGGGTCTCAACAACCCCAATTAATCACTCACCTGTTTTACTGCATATGACTAGAGACTTCGTGAATCTCGATCACTCTAGTATAGTTCCCTACTCCTGAGTATAGATAGTAAAAAGGAGTATACAGCATATATGTACATGGAAACAAGATTCTTCCCACACTAAATACTTGCTCTCTTATGTTTTCTTTTATATGGGCATACTTGCATTATTGATGTGTGCCCATATCAACTTCTACATCTAAGACTTTCTCCTCAGATCATCCGAAATAGCTTTCCAACGTCAGATTATAAGTCAAATTTAAAAATAAAATATTCTGTCCCTTTTATAGGAATAAGTGGGTTCCAACTCAGGACCATGATGATCCAACATCTATGTATAAAGGAAAAGTTATGTAAGAGCAAGAAGGAGATGATAACTTTTTAGAAGACCTTTTCCAACATGAAAGGCAGTCACTATAACAAAAAACAGCTGAATCAATAACACTAGTTGCAGTCAGGAATGACGAAGAATTAGGAAATAAATTGCAGTTAACCGAAACTGGTAGAAAGCTCCATGGGTATAAGCATTAAATTCAAAGAGAAGCAAGGAAAGACACCTCTTGAAGCTCAAATCTTCATACACTAACATAAAATTACATAAGATGAGGCCACACTCATCTGTTGAAAATAAGATGGAGAGAACCAAAAGTGCTTACTGGCTTACAATTGCTTTGCTTCCATATGACTCTTCAATATGCCAAAATGCAAATAATGTAATGCAATCCTAAAGGCACTGACCTTTTCAGTAGTAAACTATAAATTACTGGCAAAATCTCTTACATGCCACAAATTGATATTAAAAAACAAATTAGCATAATTTCAATTACCTCACTCAAGCCCTGTGCAGCTCCTGATCGCTCAACATTGCTGTTATCTGATTTCAGAGTCTCCAGTAACCAAGGCACCAGATCCGGGAAGTTATCTTCACCCATGCCCCTTATGAGTGACCCAAGAGCTCTAGCTGCAACAGCACGTACTTCTGGTATAGGGTCTACAAGAACCTGTGCAGAATTTAAATTAATTAGAAATGTTGGACCAAAATATCTCACTAAGACACATGACGGTGAAAAAGATTCTGCCAATACCTTCTTCACTTCAGGAAGCATCAAGCTTATATATGGTAGCATATCCTTTGGCTCTGTTACCAAAGAACACATGTTTCCAACAATCTGGGCTGCTTTCTTTTTAGTATCTGCACTTCTTTCTCTAAGACCGCGGTGGACTATAGGCACCAACAATGCTAGAGATGGAGCATCAATAGTATTGACAAACGTTGTCTGCAATAACAGTAAGAGATAAAGGAATACTAGACATTGGTAATAAATAAACAATATCAAATCTCGCAAAAAATTGTATAGAAGACCTGAGATAAAACTTTAATTAATACCTGCAGAAGAATGTCAAGGGACTGCTTTGTGTATTCATTGGGATCTGAGATACTCAAAAGTAATGTTGAAACTAATGCAGATATTTCAGGGTTCTTGATCACACTGCCAACCTGTTAATGCAGATAGCACCAGTCAAATAACAATTATTTGAAAAGAAGAATAAGATATAAATATTGAACAAAATAGAGACGATTGGAATTGACACTCAGATACAAGGCATCTTACCTGCTGTAAAGCCATCTGAGCAGCGGATTGAACCTTTGGGTGTGTGTCTGTTAAAACCTGCAATGTCCATGACAAAGCATTAGATTACTGAACCAACAATAAGATAATTAGATAAAACAAAGATTGTGATAGTTTAGAACCCTAAGCAATCTCAAAGTTTACTTCAAGATTTCTTCATTGATCCAAACCTCAGTCAGTTTAGGAACAATTTTTGGAAGACATTGCGATAGCTGTTGAGGTGCACAGTAAGCCATTGCTCCCAGTAGCTGGACACTCCCCTGTTTAGTCCTCCAAGCTTTATCCTCCAAACCCTGGTGACAAATGGAATATCATATTAATCAATTTGTGAAAAAAGGTAGTGAACTACCATATCTATCTACTTAGAGGTAATTTAAAAACAAAAACAAAAAATGCTACTTGCAACAATTATAGATATTTCATTCATATTTGTCTACAGCAAAACAAAGTCATTGCACCAATGCTACATAGACTAACATGGTAAATTATCAGATATGTTTCATGCTACAACTAGAACATGGAAGGCATTGCAGATAAGGGAGCATTATCACACATGTCGATGCATAATGTTTCACTAACAATAATTTGATGCATGTTCACCATTTCCCAATTTGGTAACCCCTGGGATAATTTTTCCCCTATTATTCTAGCTTGCCAACCAGCAACCCTATGATGATCTACAAATAACTAACCTCAGAAGCCTCCCATCCATGCTGCAGCCAGTGCTTTATTTTAGTGCCTACTCATCCAATGAAGATGGCTCATCAAATATGAGCTACATTAACCATTTTTGTATTCAACTGCTTTCATTTAATGTTTAAGGGAATTTTGTCCCCAAGGTGCAGCTCAATTGGATCACCATAATATGAAGTATTGTGTAAACAAAGAGATCCAAGGTTCAAGTCCCCTGGAGTAGCCAGGTCTATGGAGGGGACGGGTCGTAGGCCCCAGAGGTATATTGGTAGCAGCAGAAATTGACCCCCTATCATGCGAGTACAAGACGGACCCAGTTGTTGATTCCTCTGGTTATTAAAAAAGAAGAAGAAGTTTAAGGGCATTCTAGTATGGATCACAAGCTATATTGCAAGAAACAGCCCCCCAAGCTGACATGCCCATACTCGAAACGCCCCAAAACACTGTCGAAAAGTGACCAAAACGCCTGGGTGGTGTTTCCTGATTTGGAAACACCACAAAGTATTTTATCTCTAATCAATCCACGTTCTAGTACTGCTAAAAAAACACCTTGTTCTATCTTTGTTAATAAGGACGAGGATGAGGACTATTAAGATATGTAATTGTACTTGTCATTAACTCATGTTTTATTTCATTTTCAGCACATATAGCCACATATAAAGGTCAATTTTGGATGTCGAGTCCCATGTATAAAGGTTGATTTTGCAATCTTAGATGTACAACCTCACCTATAAAGGATAATTTTGGATTTTAAATCATGTAATCAACTATGAGAGTTAATATAGATTGGCTTTTCCTTCTAAAATAGCATTTATGCATCTCATTTATTTTTATTTTTTGTTGCAAGATAATGCATCCTTAACATATTTGTAAAGAAATTACTTACATGCCTATATATATATATATATATATATATATATATATGACATTTCAGCTGAAGTTTCCATTTTCCATGGGTCGGGTCTCAAGTCGTATCTGTTTTCAAAACTTCCAAACGTTTCGGAGTTTCATGCAACTTAAATCACAAGTTGAATTGGATGATAGACCACTTTTGGTTGTATTCTTGTTCCCATGCTTCACCTAAGTGATTATCACTTAACACCACTCCAATGTGACCTTCCTTGAGGCCTTTCTTTCCACTATCTAAGAGGGGCATATATAGGATGCCCTGATTGATGTTGCTTGTCCATGGTATTCCATACTTAGCAATTTCCATATCTCCCTTGCATCCACATCCAATCTCTAGGTTGAACGATATCTATCACCAGTATTGGTTCCATATTTTCCTCACCATTGATTAGGTGCTCAGAAACTTTTCCCTAAGAGGTTAATGAAGCAAAAAGAAAAGAAAAAGCATGTGCCATAATGTTAAAATGCAAAATATTGGCAAGGATAAATAAAAGTAAGTGCACAAAACACTTACCTGACCTCTACCCTCCTCATTAGCCCTCACTAAGTTCTTGGCTAATGCATAAGTTATCTAAATAAAGGGGAACTTTGATTATCCCAACCCTGATGAGTAATGAAACAATTTATCTTTAAGGGATCAACAATGAATCAGTAAAACCTTGTAACCCAAGCTATAATTGTTGCTTCCCCCCCCCCCCACCCAAAAAAACAATGAAAAAAGAGGTGCACAAGAGTGCTGGTGGTAAAAATAGGTCGGGGAAAACTCAAGTCCTAGGAGTGCTCCCTATTCACATATTAACACTCAATGATGATGGATATCATAGCTGGCACAAAAATTGTGGCATCGTCCATGAAGCAAACCACTACCATGCCACTTACCATTTGCACTTGTTGATTCATGGATTGGCTTAGGAACTATTCCTCCCCTTAGGATTGGAAGCACCTAATAGGGCCTTGTGATAACCCTCCCATATCTAAGCATGATAGCTTGTTTACAAATTATAATCTAGAAAAACATTTGAAGGTGATGTTTGCATGAGGAAAATTTGATGCCTTTAACATTAATTATGGTCCACTCCAATACCCCTATGTTTCTTCCACCTATGATGTTGATCTCACTTGATTCGATGACTATGTCTTAAATGCTTGCTCCCAAGTATAGCTACCATCCCTTGAGGAATTGTATGATGCTTCTCCAACAGTTCAAAGAGGATGGCTAGCATCACTGGGAACCAAATCTAGGACAATGCCTACCTTTTCAGGAGCACTGACCTTGAGATATAGCCAACACTACTGCTGACAGCCTCTTCTTCCTCCAAGACCCAAAATGATGCACATTTGAGACAAGGCATTGCTTAGAGGGTTGATGTACCCCAGAGATAACAAGACACCCCCAGGCTAGCATTGCACCTTCTTGATGGGCATTGCCCTGTTGCTAGAATGATCTGATGGTGATGATGACAACTTGACATCCCTCTTGAGGTGATGGTACACTGCTCATCATGATGATGTCATGCCCTAGTTCCCAAATGTCTCCTTCATGGGCTTGGATTGATGACATTGGCCAATTTGATGATGGCGTCTTGTTGAGGGAGCCTTTGCTTTATCATTGGACACCTTTTGATGTGGAAATGTGGCATTGCAATGAAGAGCACCTTCTTAAGTCATCCATAGCATATTTCAATGAGAGATGCACCTTTTAGATGATGACTTCACACTTGTAGGCCATTTTGCTGACACATGTGGGTTATAACCTATGAAATCGGATTCGTCCAAAACAGGTCACGTGTCTGAATCCCACGAATCCGACATGATTCGATGGGAATTCGAATCCTAAAATGGGACACCACGTGTCCTAACAGGACACCATCGAATCTCGGTCGTGTCCCGTTAGGGCACTTCGTGTCTCGATTTTGGGATTCAAATCCCAAAAAAGTGAGGGTTGTGAGGATTTATGAGGTTTGGGAGGGTTTATGAGGTTTATGAGGGTTTATGAGGTTTGTGAGGGTTTATGCAGATATTTGAATTTTGTATGTATTATTCATGCTATAATGTTACTAACTTACTTTGTAAACAGTAAAACTAACATCTAGATGAATATCTATTTTTTAAATCAATGAATTTGTATCATTAATGAGAATGTGTAAGAAATATCTAATATATATATATATATATTATATATGTTCTTTTATTAAAATAATATATAACAAATCATATGTGCCCTATTCTGGAGGGTCAACGTGTCTGAATCTGACACTTGAATCCGCGTATCCTACGAATCCTGAATCCCCGTGTCAGGTGACTTAGGCTATAACTATAAAAGGCTTATATTTATGTTTATTCATCAATTTAGCTATCTTTGGTGGTCGGCTTGTACAATTTCCCTCCATTAATGGATTATATGATGAGAGGGCATCCATCTCCATTTGATGACATCATTAGGCACTAAACCTAGGACGTTTACCACCTTTTGAGAAGTGTCGACCTTGCACTGTTTCAAGCACTATTGATGATACTCTCCTCTTACTCCAAGGCCTGGAGCATTGCACATTTGGCCCAAGGCATCACTTAGTGAGTCGATGTACCCCAAAGATGATAGAATGCCACCAAGATGGCATTGCACCTTATTGATGGACATTACCCTGCTTCTAGCAGTATTTGATGATGATGATAACATGGCATCCCTCTTGCGGGATTTAACATTGCTCAGCGTGATGACAACATGCCCAAGCTAAATGATGTCCCCTTCATGAGATTGTATTGATAATGTGGACTAGTCTTGATGATGGCATGTCGCTGAGGGAGCCTTTACTTTCTAACCGGGCACCATTTGATGTGGAGATGTGAATTTGCAGTTAGAGCAGCTCCTTGAGTCATCCATGGCATATTTCGATGAGAGATGCACCTCTTAGAGGATGATGTCACCAATGGAGGCACTTTTCTCACATGTGGGTTAAAGGAGGCTTATTTTTGTTTATTCATTGAGTTAGCTATCTTTGGGGGTCGACTTATAACCTACAAAATTGTAATCAGATTTTATATTAATTTTACAGTTTTTTAGTGTATTTTTTGGACTAAATCAACTTAGTTTTCCTCACATAAGTAGAAAGAAGTTCATTTATCTTGGAATCGTTGCCACACTCGCACTTGAGAGAGTACGCACTAGCTTGTCTCTTTTCTCTTGGTCACTATGGCACATTAAATGAGCAAATTGTCTTGCAGAAGGTATTATGATTGTATGAATCTTTCTCATGTATGATAAATGGTGATTCTATGGTGATTTTGTGCAAATTTATTGCATCTTCTTCTATATTGTATTTGTTGTAGAATTAGGGTTTCAATGAAATTTTCACAACCCTAACATCTCCTAAACAAGATTATCATCAAGTTTCTATATCAATGACTATAATTAAAACTCCTTCCAATAATCTCCAATTTGATTGAAAGTCGCTAGGGCTTGTGGAATAGAGAAACATCATTGTAGCTTTTTCTCTCATAAATCACTCCCATTGGTCCTCTTCCATACACTTTTCCTTAGACCCTATTAGGCCCTTGACTGAGAAAGGCACTAGTCCACTATCGTGTCAATCTCCTTAAAATACCAATAACCAAACCCTAAATTTTATTTTTAATGTTTTCTAAGGTAAATTAGGGTTACAGTACAAAAAAAAAAACTACATTTTATAGCATTATTTACCATGGACCTTATATTCCTAGCAATGTTGCCAAAACATCAACATTGGGATAAAATCGGCAAGGGTCCGGAAAACCAAAAAGTCGTAAATATCAAGAAAATATCGGTAAAAATTGGCAAATATCGACAAAATCAAGATACCATCAAAATATCAATAAAAATTGACACACATCAGCTAGGCCAAAAAATCGTGATTTCAAGATAAAATCGGGGTGTTATCAAGATGTTCGCAACATTGATTCCTAGAGCTAGGCTTTGCATGTACTAAATTAATAAAACATAAATATTATTTTTCATGCATTTCTTAGCTATTAATTAGAGATGAGCAACTGGCGTCTAGGGTTTTTCTTGTTGTTTTATGCGAATTCAACCTTTGAAACAATGTTGTAATCTATTTTCTAATTTATTCATCAAATAGCCTTAGTTTGTTGCAAGTTTATTATCAATTTTAGGCTATTTTTAGTTGTTGTTATAATATTTGCATGTTATAATTGTGTTAATTAGAAACGCTAACATGTATTTTGGAGCCTATTCGAGCATCTCTAGGATTTGCCAAGCTCTTTAGATTTAGTTATAGGTTCCTTTGAGCTCGTGCCTTAGAATTACATTTCATCTCGCCTAGAACCCTAATTATTGAACACTTATCCTTGGGTGTGATCTATAAGAAAACCCTTGTGGGGTATTTAACCTAGGAGCACTTGGGTTATCTAATCCTTAAGATCTATTAGGGAAGCCTTTGTTGTGGGGATAGTATCATGCGGGAATAATTGCTAAGGTGACAGTGGTTAAGATCTCATTGTTTCTCTTGCTAGAGCACTTAGTGACACTTTGCACTAACGTGGTAGGTTTTGCAGTAGCAGGTAACAATACTATCATTGAAATGCAAGAGCCTCTTGTATATCTCATCTTTGTATATTGGTATCAATGACCGAGCTTAAGAGAGTCAGCTCTCCAAATCAGCCCAAGAAGCTCAGCTCAAAATTTCCAAATAACTCAAATAAAGAGTGCGAGCGAAAGAAATGGAGGGTGAAGACCTTTTTAAATCCATTTTTTCAATTTATTGAATTTTTTTCACATTATTTTATGTTGTCAATTTGACTATTATGGTTGGTTGACCATGGAACTAGCCATCTCAGGTTTTATACATTGAAGCGGACCGTTAGACAAATCAGCTAGACCATCCACCTACGGCAAGTCGTTGACGATGAAGCCATAAGTTATATGTGCAAATCCAAATTAATGTGAAATTTCATCTATCACAGCAAGTGGAAATTGTTTTTCTAATTGTTAAATTTATTTCACAATTTATCTATTGTCTGCTACACAAATACCAAATAATTCACACTGATTTTCACAAATAAATTACAAAAGAAAGTAGTGCTGGAAATTGAGAAAATCTAGCGACACACATAAATTTTACACAGTTATTATTGTACAAATGTCTGCGGAAAAACCCAATGTGGGAAAACCAGTGCAACAATGAGGGTTTTTATTATTTGCAACAGTGAAATTCTGAGTACAATCTAGATGTCGAAAATTGGCAATCCATAGCAAGATAATCTAGCAAAGATATTCCCTAAGCAACCTAGGCACTTGCATTGTTTGCACTTGTGTTGCCTTCACTCACGTTCCTGCACTCACAGATTCCTGCACTCACAGATTCCTGCACTCGCGCATTCCTACACTAGCGTGTTCCTGCACTCGTGCATTCATGCACTAGCATGTTCCTGCACTCGTGCATTCTTGCACTGGGAATAACTCAGCCTCTTGTTGTTGCCCCTCCGGATCTAAAATCTTCGTCTGGATCACTGTCCCTGCCCCTCACTGACACTGCGTCCCTATCTGGCACGAACTCTACTGCCACAACCTTAATCTGCACAAGAAAGTGTTACTCAAGTGTTTCATCTCCATCATCACATCGATCCCTTCTTATATCTTCCTGTTGGGACTCCAACGGGCAAGATAAAATCTGAATCGATCCGTGTGAGTTTCTGGAGAATTCCCACCTTCACTTAATTAATTCTGATTAATTAACCAATTTTCCTAAGTTTAGACTTGGGAAACATTAAAAAATAGGTTAATAATCTAATTAAGCCATATCTAAGTGGAATTTCCAAAAACGATACCTGGGTTATGGAAATCTCATGCATTCTAGCCTCTCCACCAAGTTTCTTGACTAGAACACATTCGATGCTACAAAAACTAACACTCCCTCTTAGTGAGGATTGTGTTCCAGTGTTGCACACCCTGCTACAACACCCTGTCTTTATACCATCTTTTGTCACGCTATTGATATCTCGCCATACAACCCACCAACCACTACGCAACTCTGATGTTGCATCTGTGTTGTTGTTGACATTGCCATACTACTACTAACCCTGCATTTGCACTACAACTCCCTCTAATTTGTTGTTATTGCAACTACTGCAACTGAGAAGCATCCGAAATAATGAATCATTTGTGCCTACTGCATCTATCTCTTGACTGCTACTAGCCACTGCATTGTCTACTGAAGAATCTGCACTGCAATTAACTCTGCGACTGACCCTCCTGCTCTGCCGTCAATTCATCATTGCGCTCCTCAGCATTTGACTGCTACTAGTATTTGCAACTGTCACTCGGGAATCTGACTATAACCACTAACATTGATCCATCCTGCTACTGAACACTGTGGGCCCTTGTAGCAAGGTAATGATCCATGAAGAGGACACCTCAAGGATCTTGCGCAAACTCCGCAACTCTGGGATGATAACTCAATATCGCCCCACCTCACTCTAGGAGGTATAGTTACAAGCATGGCAAAAACTTCCTCCAGCCTAGAGAACAACTTATCTATCCCTGTAGATGTTGTCATCTGCTCTTGCTTGTCCTTCTTCCTGAGAGGACACTGCGTATTGTAGTGGCCAAACTCGCCATACCTGCAGCACTTGACCTTTAACAAGTCTTTCTTTTTCTTCTTATGTTCCCCTTGCCCCTGAGTGGTGTTGATTTGGGGTAGCATCGGATGTGCTCTAGCCATGAAATTTGGTGGAGAGGCTGGGGTACATGAGATCTCCGATACCCAGAAAGGGTTTGGGCAGATTCTAAACCGATCAGGAGATATTAAAATAATTAATATTTTTAAAGGAATCCCTAAGTCTAAACTTAGGGAAAATAAAATATTAATGTGTATTAATATCAATATGTGTTAGAATGGTCCAAAAGACATGGATCAAGCCAAATCTAAACTTAATCGTTGATTAGGGACTCAATCTCGGTCGTTGATATGTCAAGAGGAATAGTATAAGAGGAGGCTTGAGGGTCAATTGCAGAATATACCAGAGTGATCAATCATTCTATTCTCTAGAGCGGGGTTTGCTAAGAGAGATAGAATCAGTGATCGGAAGAGCAGCTAAGGGGCATTGAGTACAGAGAGATAGAGAAGCAAAGATACTGTTGAGATAGCAGCAGAGCAGCCATAGGGAGAGATGCAGGAGCAATCAGTGCTCACGCAGGGCCACTCAGAGGCAGCTGAGTGCTGCGTAGAGCACCAGTGGGGCCACTGTAGCTAACACGGAGGATTAGAGAGCTAACACAGAACCTCCTGGAGTTGACGCGGGGCCAGCATTGGGCTAGGAGAGGCTGACGCAGTCCAGACTAGGCAGACGCTGGGGTTTTAGGGGTAGATTGGTGCTGAGTAGCTGCCGGAAGGATTATCCAGGGTTTCAGCCAGTAGATTTGTCTGAAACAGCAAGGTATTATTGCTAAGGAAATTCTCTGTTGGGTAGGCCAGTTTCGACACCCAGATTGCACTCTGATATTGCTTAATAAGAAAATCCTCAGATAACTACACTGATTTTCCCACATTGGGTTTTTCCAGGGAGATTAGTCCAAAAATAATGGTGTCATGTGGTGTGTTTGTTCTTGTTTCTTTTAGTTGTTGATCTGCAAAATGTTGAGGATGCACTAGTATTTATTTTCAGTATTTAAATTGTAAATAACTTGTTAAGGAAAATCACAAGTAGGTAGGAATAAATCAAATAAAGTGCATGGAGGGTTTCTAACTAAGAAAACTTAGAAACTTCAACATGGTATCAAAGTGTGATTGTAGATAACAGGAGGACTAAGATACATCATCCGAGCATGGCAATAGCAGCAGAAAATAGTTGTCCCGAGGTGACAGAAGATGTTTCTAATAGCGCAGAAGCCAAGGAGTGTGACGCAGAGCCAGCCAGAGCCATGCAAAAGAAGCTAGGAGCTGCGCAGAGCCTCAGAAAGGCCAACGTTGCTGACGCAGAGGGCCAAAGGGATGACGCAAGGCATCCTAGGGCTGACGCAGAAAGGCGCTGACGCAGTTCACAAAGAGGCAATTGCTGGGGTCTAGAAGGCTGTAGGAATATTGCAGAGTGGAGTTGGTGAGGTACTGTAGTTAGAACAGTACCTGACAAAGCAGGGCCAGAGGAGTTGTTGCCAAGGGTTTCTAACTAAGGAACCTAGATCAGCATTACGGTTGCACAAGACGATCAGAGTAGGGGGCATCTCAACAAGCGGCAGAAGGATTTCCAGGAGGGAAATCAAGTCTCAAAGGGAGTCCAAAAGAGAACTTCCAGACGGGAAGTAGAGACTCAGAGGAGCCGAACAGAGAACTTCGAGGAGGGAAGTAGAGGAGCATCATGGGACTACACGGAGTAAGAGTCCAGTATAGACTGGACGGAGCATCGAACTTCGCAATCTGGAAGGCCAAAATCTTATCAGTGCTTGATAGGAATCGTGTCAAGAACTTCGCCTTAAAGGTAATAGTTGTCCCAGTCGACCCCAGTGATAATGACAGGTACGAGGAGGCGATGGCGAGGGCCAAGTGCATTATCCTTGAAGGGGTCATGGATCATGTGGTACCACATATAGTCAAGATGGAAACAACATTTGAGATGTGGGAGGCTCTCAAGAAGCTGTACCAGCATACTTCTGTGCAGAGAATAATGTTTCTCGAGAATCAGATGAGGTCGTATCAGATGAAGAAGGGACAGTCGATAAACACCTTCCTCGAAGGACTGAATGAAATCCGAGATCAATTGACTGCTATAGGGACGACACCGAATCAAGAGCTCATGGTGAGGACAGCCCTGAATGCTGTCTCGGAAGACTGGGAAGTATTTGTCCAGAGTATACTGGGCAGAGGGACACTTCCACCTTGGGACGAGATGTGGGCAGCTCTTTGCTAGGAAGAGATCAGACGGCAGTCGAAGACGAGTAGCAGCAACAAAGGGACCAAAGTCAAGCAGGAGGAGGAAGATGTTGCCCTAGCATCTGAGGGAAAGCAGGAGAAGCGGAAGAAGAAAGATCTCTCCAAGATCAAGTGCTTCCACTGTGGGGAGTTGGGTCATTATGTGACCCAGTGTCCAAGGAAGAAGAGTAAGGGAGAGTCTCCCGAGACTAAGGCAGCACCAGCACGGGCAAAGAAGGAAATTTTGACAGACGATGACTGTTCCATGAGTGCACACGCACCACTTGAGTGGAAGTGAGGAGACATCAAGCTGTAGTCAGGCGGACTACAGGGGATGAGGGGCAGGATCCTCGAGGTACCCAGCCTCCTGGATTAGACCTTACTATGGGAGCCCCGAAGAGGAGTAGCAGGACTGGCTGAGTCAGGTAGAGATGGATGTCAATGGAGCGACAGAGAGAGCTACAGTGCAAGAATCTCGAGACAGCACGAGGCTAGCAGGCTACAGCAGTGCGAGAGGCACAGGAGTGTTGCACCAGTGTAGGATGGCATAGAGAGGTGTGCAACGATGCGAGATGCAGGGAGTTGCTATAGCAACGTAGAGGTGAGAGAGGGAGCACTTGTCAACGACAGAGGGAGTTTCAGCATTAATGGTTGGCTCTAGCCCAACAGGGAGGTCAGATTGGGAGATCATTTACTTATTTCTCAGTAACTGATTTGCAGTGCAACAGTGGCAGCACGATGCAACATGACGAGAGGAGGTGCAGTGCGGATGCAATGCTAGGAGAAAGGACCAGCAGCAGCACAGGATGCAGAGGGAGTTGTCGTACAGATGCAACAATGGCAGTGGCAGAACCATGGGCAACAGTGCAGAGGATGTTGAGCAGGAAGGCCTAGCATCATCGCAGGCACCGATGCCGGATGATTAGAGTAATACTCAGTGAGGAGTATTGCTAGAGCACAGTCCTCGCTAAGAGGGAGAGTTGATTTCGGGTAACATCGGATGTGCTCTAGCCACGAAATTTGGTGGAGAGGTTGGGGCACATGAGATCTCCAATACCTAGAAAGGGTTTGGGCAGATTCTAAACAGATCAAGAGATATTAAAATAATTAATATTTTTAATGGAGTCCCTAAGTCTAAACTTAGGGAAAATAAAATATTAATGTGTATTAATATGAATCTGTGTTAGAATGGTCCAAAAGACATGGATCAAGCCAGATCTAATGTTAGTCGTTGATTAGGAACTTAATCTCAATCGTTGATATGTCAATAGGAAAAGTATAAGAGGAGGCTTGAGGGTCACTTGGAGAATACACCAGAGTGATCAGTCATTCTATTCTTTAGAGTGGGGTTTGCTAAGAGGGATAGAATCAGTGATTGGAAGAGCAGCTGAGGGGCATTGAGTACAGAGAGACAGAGAAGCAGAGATAGTGTCAGGATAGCAGCAGAGCAGCCAAAAAGAGAGATGCATGAGCAGCCAGTGCTCACACAGGGCCACGCAGAGGTAGCTAAGTGTTGCGTCAAGCACCAGTGGGGCCAGTGTAGCTGACGTAGAGGCTCAGAGAGCTGATGCAGTGCCTCCTGGGGCTGACACAAGCCAAGATAGGCTGATGCAGGGTGACGCAGTCTAGATTGGGCAGACATTGGGGTTTCAGGGGCATATTGGTGTTAAGTAGCTGCCGGAAGCATTATCCGGGGTTTCAGCCAGTAGATTTGTCTGAAACGGAGAGGTATTACTGCTAAGGAAATTTTCAGTTGAGTAGGCCAGTTTCAGCACCCAGATTGTATTTTGATATTGCTTCATAAGAAAACTCTCAGATAGCTTCACCGGTTTTCCCGCATTGGGTTTTTCCGAGGACATTAGTCCAAAAATAATGGTGTCATTTGGTGTGTTTGTTCTTGTTTCTTTTCGTTGCTAATTTGTAATATGTTGAGCACGCACTAGTGTTTATTTTCAGTATTTACATTGTAAATAACTTGTTAAGGAAAATAACAAGTAGGTAGGAATAAATCAGATAAAGTGCATGGAGGGTTCTAACTAAGTAGGTAGGAATAAATCATTGTGCTCCTCAACATTTGACTACTACTAGTATCTGCAACTATCACTCGGGAATCTAACTACAACTACTGACATTGATCCATCCTGCTACTGAACATCGTGGGCCCCCGTAGTAAGGTAATGATCCATGAAGAGGACACCTCAAGGATCTTGCCCAAACTCTGCAACTCCAGGACTATAACTCAATATAGCCCCACCTCACTCCTGGAAGTATAGTTACAAGTATGGCAAAAGCTTCCTCCAGCCTGGAGGACAACTCATCTATCCCTGCAAACACTGTCGTCTGGTCCTGCTTATCCTTCTTGAGAGGACACTGCGTACTGTAATGAACAAACTCGCCATACCTGAAGCACTTGACCTTTGACAAGTCTTTCTTCTTCTTATGTTCCCCTTGGCCCTGACTAGTACCCTTTAATGCTAGGGCCACATTCTCCTCCTTCACACCATTCGATCCACTGCTCCTGCTTCCACTGAAGGAGCTCTTTAGCAGAGCTTTGCCTCAACTCCTCCTACTACAAGTCAAACCATATTTTGTCTTAGTCTGGTAGCCTATCTCTGCCCAATATGCTTTGGACAAAAACTTGCCAATCCTCTCAGACATTATTTAGTGCCAACCATACTAACTATGAAGGTTGAGGTTTTGGCCCAATAATTGCAAGTTGGTCTCGAACCTCCTGAAATCTGGTGAAGAAGGGATCTATGCCTTTCCTTTTCTGCATCTTGATGCATCTCAGTTTTTCTTCCAGGAACATCTTTCAATGCTCGAAAGTACCTTGCTATAGCATGGAGAAAGCATCCCACATTTCTTTGGTCGTTCCATTGGCTTCTATATGTGACACTATATGATCCCAGAATCCATCTAGGATCAACCGCTTCGCTTTCGCCCTTTCCTTCCTGTACTCCTTGAGTTGATCGACATCCTGGGGAATTGCTACCACATTGTCTGTTTATGCTTTCAGGCCATATTCATCAAGAAGGAAGGGCATCTCAACCTTCCAGATGACATAGTTGGAGGAACCCTTCAACCTATCCTGATCTCTAAGCCCAATTGTGGTCATCACTAAAAATGTCGAAAACTCCCCCTTTTCCTCTACTTGGTTGTTTCTCTACTACTCGCACTCCCTTTTGGAATGCGCAGATCTACTAGCTGCTACTGGCAATCTGCAATGGAAAATCGAACTTCTAAAACTTGAAGTTCCCTGAGAGAAATCTTCCCTCCGTAGTGTGTGCTTTTCTCTTCCACTTGACACTGATTCCGCAACTGCAAACTACTGCAAATCCCTCTGCATCCAACCAGAAATCTGTTTAGCAAAGATTTGCTCTATTGTTGCTCCTTTTGATTGCTAGAATCACTATCCTAGGAAACTCGACTTTTATGCTAACCTGCAACTGCAAATCGAACCCTAGCTCTGGTAATTTGGCCTATTTGTCTGGGTATTGTGCAGCTTTGATAATTTCGGCTTGTAGCTCCCTCTGAACAGTGAAATTCTCTCCTCTACCTCTGAGCTTCCTGGTAGATCACTCACGCTCTGATACCATGTGAAAGTTTCATCTATCACAGTGACTCGAAATTTTTTGTCTAATTGTTAATTTATTTAACACTTTACTTGTTGTTTGCTACAGCAAATACCAAATAATTCACACTGTGATTTTCACAAATAAACTATGAAAGAAAATAGTGCTAGAAACTGAGAAAATCTAGCAAACGCACACATAAATTTTACAGAGTTATTTTTGGACAAATGTCCCCGAAAAAACCCAATGTGGGAAAACCAGTAAAGCATTGAGGGTTTTTATTACTATGCAGCAGTGAAATTATGAGTACAATCTAGTTGTCAAAAACTAGCAATCCACAACAAGAAAATGTGGTAAGATATTCCCTAAGCAAACCCGCCACTAGCACTGCCCAAACTCGCATTCCTGCACTCGCGCGTTCATGCACATGCATTCCTACACTCGGTGTTTCTACACTCGCGCGTTTATGCACTGGAAATAACTCAACCCCTTGTTGCTACCTCTCCGTATTTGGAAATCTTCCTCTAAATCACTATCCCCGCCCCTAACTGACATTGTATCCCTCTTTGGCTGGAACTCTACAGCTACTAGCTCGATCTGCACAAGGAACTGTTGCTCAAGTGTCTCATCTCTATCACCACATCAATCTCCTCTTATATCTTCCTATTTGGGCTCCAACAGCCAAGATTAAATCTTAATTGATGGCTCAGATCATTTTTGGATCGATCTGTGTGAGTTTCTAGATAATTATCACCTTAACTTAATTATTTTGATTAATTAATCAATTTTCCTAAGCTTAGACTTCGGAAACATTAAAAAATAGGTTAATAATCTAATTAAGCCATCTCTAAGTGGAATTTCCAAAACCGATTTATGGATTATGGAGATCTCAAATATTCTAGCCTCTCCACCAAGTTTCGTGACTAGAACACATCTGATGCTACAAAAACTAACATTGAACCCCTCAAGGATACCAACCACTATTTGGGAGGCAGTTGAAACTTGAGCCACCGTACATTCAAATAATTCAGGGAAGATGAGGCCATAATTCACGGAAGATGAGGGAAAATCTAGCAAACGCACACATAAATTTTACAAAGTTATTTTTGGACAAATGTCCCCGAAAAACCCAATGTGGGAAAATCGATGCAGCATTGAGCGTTTTTATTATTATGTAGCAGTGAAATTATGAGTACAATCTAGTTGTCGAAAACTAGCAATCCACAACAAGAAAATCTAGTAAGATACTCCCTAAGCAACCCCGGCACTAGCACTGCCCACACTCACAATCCTGCACTCGCGCGTTCATGCACATGTGTTCCTACACTCGATGTTTCTACACTCGCGCGTTTATGCACTGGTAATAACTCAGCCCCTTGTTGCTACCTCTCCGGATTTGGAAATCTTCCTCTAAATCACTATCCCTGCCCCTCACTAACATTGTATCCCTCTTTGGCTGGAACTCTATTGCTACTAGCTCGATCTGCACAAGGAACCGCTACTCAAGTGTCTCATCTCCATCACCACATCGATCTCCTCTTATATCTTCCTGTTGGGGCTCCAACGGCCAAGATTGAATCTTAATTGACGACTCAGATCATTTTTGGATCGATCTGTGAATTTCTAGATAATTATCACCTTAACTTAATTATTTTGATTAATTAATCAATTTTCCTAAGTTTAGACTTGGGAAACATTAAAAAATAGGTTAATAATCTAATTAAGCCATCTCTAAGTGGAATTTCCAAAACCGATTTATGGATTATGGAGATCTCACATATTCTAGCCTCTCCACCAAGTTTCGTGACTAGAACACATCTGATGCTACAAAAACTAACATTGAATCCCTCAAGGATCCTAACCACTATTTGGGAAGTAGTTGAAACTTGAGCCACCGCACATTCAGATAATTCAAGGAAGATGAGGCCATATTGGAAGGTTTTCCTTGGCAAATTAAAATATATGTACATATATATATATATATATGAAAAGAAACCAGGAAAAAAAATTCAAAATGCTACCACCACCCATAAATGTCAAATCTTAAAATATAGCCAAAAAAGGGTTATCATTAAGAGAAGATCAAGCACTGCATTTATAATTTTATTTATAAGAAATTAGTGTTAGTATTCTTCTTTAAAATATATATAGTTATTTTTCTTTTAAGTGACCTAATTGCCCACTGAAATTATTAGTGCAATGGCAATAATGTCTGAAACGATTGCAACAACATTTCAAACTTTCGAATGGCCATCGAAACATAATAATGGTGTTTCAAACCAGTTTTGTAGAAACAAACGTTTATGAAATACCGAAAACAATTCTAATGCTTTGGTTTATAGTTTCCACTAACATAGATTATGTTTAATATATTAATTCGAATGAAGACATTAAAGGCCTCATGGAGGATGAAGATGACACAGTGAAGTAAGATATTGCTCCCTCAGAGTGTTAAAATCTGAAAGTTCTATGCAAAAATTTAAAAATTCTTTGCATACACTTGAAAGTTCTATGAAAATTGAATGTACTTGCAGAAAATTGAATGGAACTAAATATACTTTGAAGAAAGTTGAATGTACTTTGCAGAAAATCAAATGTACATTGCAGAAAGTTGAATGTACTTTGCAAAAAATTGAATGTACTTTGTAGAGAGTTGAATGTACTTTGCAGAAAATTGAATGTACTATGTTGTTACAATTACTTAGAGTATAGATTTCTTCTTCACAACTTTTCAGAACAACAATTGTAGATAAAACATAAAGTTAAGGATCATATGAAGACAGTTAAGCACAAATATGAGACATTGAGAGTTAAGTCCAATGACCAGGGCAAAACTCACAAGGGGGAAACTCAAATAATTCTTCTTCTATTGAATTTCTTCAATTGTTCAGCAGAATACAGAGAGAGAGAGAGAATGAGAATGAATAAAGTCACCAATGTTTGATCAAATTGCAGCTGAAGTGCTCTTGCTCTTTACTAGAAAATCTCATCCTCTTGATTAGATCTTGTCCTACGCACTTGCTCCATCTCTTCCCTTTCTCTTACTCTTCACTTGCTCTCACACTTCTCTTGCACACACTCAACTCTGGCTCTCCTTCTTCACAATGAACATGTTACACTCAACTCTCACTTGCTCTTGCTTAAATAGATGAGAAATGAGAGTTACAAAATGAATTCATTCCTTCAGCGAATAATAAGAGAATTGAATTCCATGAGGGAGAGATACTTGAGGAGAAGTGTAACTCATCCCAAAAATAGAAAGAGAGCAAAACTTGTCTTGAGGAGTTACAATTCGAATTAGGGAGAGAGAGAGTATTGGGTGAGAGTTACAAATCGAATTGAATGAGGGATTTACAAGTGCATTTAATGAGGAGGAGTTACACTTTTGTCATATATTGAATTAATGAAGGAGAGTTACATTCTTGTCTTGAGGAGTTACAATTCGAATTAGGGAGAGAGAGAGTATTGGGTGATAGTTACAAATCGAATTGAATGAGGGATTTACAAGTGCATTTAATGAAAGAGAAGTTACACTTTTGTCATATATTGAATTAGTGAAGGAGAGTTACATTCTCTTAAGTGTGGAGTTATTATTTTATTCCAAGAGAGACGTTCAATTTTCCAAGTAAGAGATTTTCAATTTAATTTACTTATTTCATGAGAGAATTTGTTTTTATTAATCCATTAAAGGTGAATGACTTTAGCCTGTTTTATAAATAATAGTATCATAATAATAATAATACTAGTAAGGATAAAAATATCAATTACTGACTTGTATAATCGTGATTGATTTCATTTTAAAGTAGATTCCATATGCCAAAATCATCATTGATCATTTAGACATGACTTTCTATTTTTGGAAGGTCACTTCCAAATTGAGATGTGACTTACTATTTTTGGAAAGTCATATTAGAATTGTTAGAAATGAAATTTTATTATAGGTGGTTCAAACCAATGTGGAAAAAGTCGAAGTCGGGATTAAATCGGCAAGGGTCCAAAAGTTGAAAAAGATGTTAAAGTCGGGAGTTTTTCGAAAAAGTCGGCAAAATTAAACGGCCAACCAAAAAAATCAAAAAATCGGGATTTAATCGGCCAGGCAAAAAAATCAAAAAATCGGGATTTAATCGGGATTTATTCCCGACTTTTTCCACACTGGTTCAAATAGAACTGAAATATATTATTTCTTCTAGGAGAAATTCATCCCTGAGTTGTCCAATTTTAATAGGGAGGAATTTTTTTCTACATCAAAGATCTTTGCTTTGTGAAAATTGCTAAACCGTAATCCCTACTGTAGCAACTGATGATATTTCTCCTACTTGTTAGATTTATAAGAACAAGTAATTTGTAGCGTCCTACAGCAAATATTGAAATACATTCTCTGCAGCTTTCACTTAATTAATTTATATGCAGAAACAAGAGATTGAGCAAGAAAGAAAATACAACACAATAACACCATTATTTTTGGACAAATGTCCCTAGAAAAACCCAATGTGGGAAAACCGGTGCAGCAGGTCTGAAGGTTTTATTATTGTGCGGTAGTAAAATCTGAATACATCTCTGGAAGCCTTCCCAGCATTACAGTTACAGAGAATAAACCTGACAAAGATATTTGTGAGATTACCTCACACTCTCACTGGAAATCTTGGCTAATCCCGCCCTAGAAAGATTGCCCCCAGCTTTTCTGGCTGCCTCTACATAGTGTCTGTGTCAGCCCAGCGTCAAGCTCATTAGGGACGGCGTCAATCCCCTAGTTGGTCGATTTACTGCCTAGGTGATCCGATTTCTACCTCCCGGTCTCACACCCCGACTCCTGGCTTCTGAAACTCAAATTCCCTCTTCAAATTTCGAACTTCCTCTTGGCTTCCACTCTACCTTTGCGTCAGCCCCTCTGGCTCAGCGCTGCCACTGTTGAATCTCCCTTTTGTCTTCTCTGTTGAGTATGCTCCGAATGGTAAGGATTTTCCTTCAGATACTATCCATGCCCCTCACTGCAAAAGCTCACTTTGAATCTCTCTCTTGTAGCGGCTCTACTTCAGAAATTCAATCTTTTGAACTCTATTGGTGTGTTCTCCAAGTGCCCATCAAGCCTTCTCTTATAATCCTCTCGTTGATCAATCAACAACCCAAATTAGATTCTAATCAATGGCTAGGATCATATTGACTTGATCTTCGCCTTCTTTTAGAAGTTACACCCACAGTTTAGATTAATACCCATTAATTATTTTAATTTCCTAAGTTTAGACTTATGGACCCATTAAAAATAATTAATTATTTTAATAAACATGTCTCTGAATAAAATTTCTCAAAACAATTTTTTGGTATTGGAGAATGCATGTGTCTAAGCCTACCTGCAAATTTTGACACTTAGAGCACATTCGATGCTACTGGAAATCAACATGCTTCCTCTTATCTCTTTCATTCATCTCAGTTCAACTCTGCTCAGTAACATCTGTAACAATGAAGTCGCAATTAAAAGAAGAATCAACACTTGACACAAATTTGTAAAGGAAAGAACCATCACATGTCACATAAACAAGGACTATACTCAACCAATTTTCATCTCAAAAAATAGGTGATAAAACACAAGCATCACATAGATAAGACTCAAACAAGTCCCACAGAAAAGAATCAAACACAACCGAGTGTCAAGTGGTGGAAGACATGCATCCTAGACAAGTCACACAGGTAAGAATCAAACACAACCAAGTGTTAAGTGGTGGAAGACCTACATCCTAGACAAGTCTCACTACACCTATTAACCAAATAGGTGGCTCTTCCCACGTCCTAGACTATGAGTCGAATGCATATTGAGGCCTACTCTTGTGGCACACACTACACAAGAGGTCCCTCATCCTCAAAGAGCTTCCTGACATCATTCCCTAATCCTGTGAGCTCTGACAACGGTGGAAAAGAAGCTCAATGTTCTCAATCAGCTGTGACCACCTTCCGAAAGGGTCACATCCATAAGTCCAAGCTACTCTCTAAAAACCAAGAAATTCCCTTTCGGTAAGGCTTGGTAAGAATGTCAGATATCTGATCATCAATGGAGATGTGATGGAGCCTCACTCTTCCTCTCTGCACCATATCCCGAATATAGTGATACTTGATCTCAATATGCTTGGAATTACCATGAAACACGGGATTTTCTGCAAGACAAATCCCACTCTTATTGTCACAATATATAATTGTTGTATCTGGAACTTGCTCAAATAGTTCCCCAAAAAGCTTTCTCAGCCAAACTACCTCACAGCTAGCCATGCTAGCAGCAATGTACTCAGCTTTAGTTGTACTTAATGCAATAGACTTCTGCGTTCTACTCATCCAAGAGATCATGGCAGATCCCAAGCTAAAGCAACACCCAGAAGTGTTCTTTCTATTAGTAGAGTTACATGCCCAATCAGCAGTAGTATATCCATGAAATCTTACATTTTAAGTAGTACATTTCAATCCTAGATTTATAGTTCTATGCACGTATTTGAGTACATGTTTTGCAGCAATCCAGTGGGCATAAAAGGGATCAATCATATGTTGACTTAAAGTGTTTACAGTAAAGCATATATCAGGCCTAGTGTTTACCAAAAAAATCAAAGCACCAATAGATATTTATACTCTATGGGATTTGCTAGACAAAGTCTTGCAGCTTTGCCAGATAATTTTTTAAAGTTCATTTCCATAGGAGTATGCATGGACTTACATTCTACCATAGCAAAGATTTCAAGAAACTTAACAGCATATTTTCCTTGAGAAAGATAAATTTCACCAGGTCTTTGCCAAACCTCTAGTCCCATAAAGTAATGGATGAAACCAAGGTCTTTCATTTCAAATTCAAAATTTAACTCCCTCTTACACTAGAGGATAAGAGGTTCTCCTCCTGTCAAGAATAAATCATCTACATACAATACCAAAATCAAAGGTATACCTTGGATTGTCTTGAAGCAGAGGTTTGGGTCTACATTACTTCTTATGAAACCAACATTTATCAAGTAGCTATCAATGCGAGCATACCAAATTCTTGGAGCTTGTTTCCACCCAGATAAGGCTTTCTTTAGTTTGCATACATGAGTTTCCGTGTCAGGCTCTTCAAAGCCTTGTCGTTGTTCCACAACTACCTCTTCCTTGAGGAAGCCATGCACGAAAGTAGTTTTCATGACCATTTGGTGAAGAGTCCATCCCTGGCTAACAGCTAAGGCAACACAGATCGAGCTACAGGTGCAAAAATATCAACATAATATATTCCCTCTTTCTAAGAGAATCCTCTAGCTACAAATCTAGCCTTATATTTTTCAATACTACCATCTACACCATATTTAATCTTGAACAACCATTTGAAAGTGACAACAAATTTACCTTAAGGTCTAAGAACCACTTCCCAGATATCATTTTGGATGATGGACACGTATTCTTCAGTCAAGGCATATTCTAATAAGCTTTTGAATTATCACAATAACCAACAAATGTACCTTTCTTACCTGAAGCTTCCAATTTGTTCATTTTCTCTTTTGGCACATGAAAGTACACAGTGCAGCCAAAGATTCTCAAGTGACTCACCTCAAGCCTTTTACCAATGAAGACTTCTTCAGGAGTCTTATTATCTAAGACCTGATAAGGAGTTCTGTTTTGCACATAAACAACAGTATTTGCAGCTTCTCCCCACAGAAACTTCAGTAGCGTTTGATCATGCAACATGGTTCTAACTACTTTCATAATGGTTTTATTTTTTCTCTCAGCTACACCATTTTGTTGTGGATTATACGGCACAGTTATTTCTTTCTTTATTCCAGCGTCTCTGCAAAGATCATTAAACTCATTGGAAGTGAACTCTCCCCCATTATCAGATTGGAAAGCTTTGATCAGCTTTCTCGTTTGGTTTGCAATCAAAGCCTTGAAATCTCTGAACATGTCAAATGCTTCCCCATCCTTTTTCAAAAAGAATATTCATGTCTTGTGAGAAAAACCATCAACAAAAATCATGAAATACAAGTAGCCACCAAGAGAAGTAACAGGCATAGGTCCACATAAATTAGAATGTATGAGTTGAAATACCTGACTAGTTTTTGTTCTACTTGAAGGGAAAGGTCCCTTTATATGCTTTCCACTTGCACATCCTGGGGAAACTACCACATGATCCATTCTGATCTTAGGCATTCTAGAAACTATCTTCCTTACATGAGGTAAGGCTTTGTAGCATAGGTGAGCAAATCTTTTGTGCCATAGCTCACACTGAAGATCGATATCATGAAACAATGCATGAATGGACCATTGACTTTGTAAAGCCCTTCACATCTTGATCCAAGAGTGAAGGGTTCTCTCGTACTTGAGTTTGAATGCCAAGATAGAACTTTTCTATTAATAAAAGCAACTTTCATTCATTTATCTTCTAAAGCAGATATGGATACAAGATTATTTTTCAAACTAGGTACATACCAAACTTCTTCCAGAAAACTAGATTTGCCATCATCTAATTGAAATGACACTGAACCTAACCTTTAACTTGGTGAGCAGAATTATCTCCAAGGATGACATTTAAATTAGTCTCCCTCTCAACTAGATTATAGAGTGCTTCTTTGTAACCAATGAAATGTTTGGGAGCACCACTATCAACTAACCAGCTATCAAATGAATCTATAGAAGAAAAACAGGAAATAGCAGAAACAAGAAAATATTTTGATTGAATTTTTGCTGCATTATTTCTATATCTTTGATTTCTTGTTTTCGTAAGATGCCCTTTTCTTTGATTTTTAGAAGAGTATTTTCTATAATCAGATTTGTTTTTGAATGTAGGAGCTCTTCTTCTTTCTTTATAGCCATGAGCAAAATGACGATGTTTTTTACAGTTAAAGCATCTAACTTTTGACATGTCTAGATTCCCTTTACTTGATTTGAAAACAGATTTCTTTTAATTACCTTTCCTTCTCTTATCATAGGTTGAAAATGCAGTAGGTTCTCCTTCTTTATGATGTGAAATTCTCCCTCTGCAGATCATTCTAGCCTCCTTTTGGATACACTTTCCCAAGAGCTCATCAAATATGAGAATAGTGTTGATGTTGCTGATGGTGGTGATAAAAGTCTCCAAAACAGGAAAAAGACCTCCAAGCGCAATCAACACCATTTCTTTGTCGGATACAACTTCACCAATTGTTGACAATTGATTCCTGATTTTAGTCATTCTCAAGAAGTATGTCTGAACCATCTCTTCTTTATTCATCTTGATAACCTTCAACTGATTCTTCAAGGCAATAGTCTGGTCCAAGTTAATAATTGCAAACATTCCAATTAATTTGTCATACATTTCTTTAGTTTTCTTCAATCTAGAAACATAAGTAATGAAATGATCACTAAGAGAATCAAGGATAATTTTTCTAGCTTTGATTTCACCCTCTTTGTATTTGGATTTGACAACAGCACTTGCATTTTTTGGTGGATCAGCTATTGTGCCTTCAACATACCCTAGAGCTTCGTGTTCATCCAGAGTGATATCTACCCTTGCTTTCTATGGACCAAAGTTTGAAGCATTATTCAACTTCTCTTTTATCTTGAAGTAGGATGAAGCCATCTCAATCAGAAAGCTTTGGCAGCAAGTGGGGTCTCCTCAGGTGATCTCTAATCTTATTGGACTTGTCTTCACCAAAGCTCTGATACCATGTTAAATTTTGAAAGTCCTATATAGAAATTTAAAAATTCATTGCAATAACTTGAAAGTTATATGCAGAAAACTGAATGTACTTGCAAAAAATTGAATATACTTTGCAGAAAATTGAATGTATTTTGCAGAAAATTGAATGTACTATGTTGTTACAACTACTTAAAGTGTAGATTTCTTCTTCACAAATTTTCAGAATAGCAATTGTAGATAGAACAAAAACTTAAGGATCATATGAAGACAGACAAGCACAAATATGAGACACTAGGAGTTAGGTCCAATGACCAGGGGAAAACCCAGCTGATTCTTCTTCTATTAGATTTATTCAATTGTTCAGCAAAGTACAGAGAGAGAAAGAGAAAATGACAATGAATAAAGTCACCAATGTTTGATCAACTTGCAGTTGAAGTGCTCTTGCTCTTTGCTGGAAAATCTCCACCTCCTCTTCATTAGATCTTGTCCTACACACTTGCTCCAGCTCTTCCCTTGCTCTTACTTTTCACTTGCTCTCACACTTCTCTTGCACACACTCAACTCTAGCTCTCCTTCTTAACAATGAACATGTTACTTTCAACTCTCATTTGTTCTTGCTAAAATAAATGAAAAATGAGAATTACAAAATGAATTCATTCCTTGAGCTAATAATAGGAGAATCGAATTCCATGAGGGAGGAATTACTTCAGGAGAAGTGTAACTCATCCCAAGAATAGAGAGAGAAGTACACTTGTCTTGAGGAGTTACAATTCGAATTAGGGAGAGAGAGAGTATTGGGTGAGAGTTACAAATCGAATTGAATGAGGGATTTACAAGTGCATTTAATAAGGAGGAGTTACACTTTTGTCATATATTGAATTAGTGAAAGAGAGTTACATTCTCTTAAGTGTGGAGTTATTATTTTATTCCAAGAGAGACGTTCAATTTGCCAAGTAAGAGATTCTCAATTTAATTTACTTATTTCATGAGAAAATTCGTTTTTATTAATTCATTAAAGATGAATGGCTTTAGACTATTTTATAAATAATAGTATCATTATAATAATAATACTCGTAAGGATAGAAATATTAATTCTTGACTTGTATAATCGTGATTGATTTGATTTTAAAGTAAATTCCATATGTCGAGATCACCATTGATCATTTAGACATGACTTTTTATTTTTGGAAAGTCACTTCCAAATTGAGATGTGACTTACTATTTTTCGAAAGTCATATTAGAATTGTTAGAAATTAAAATTTTTTATAAGTGGTTCAAACGGAACTGGAAGATATCTTCTAGGAGAAATCATCATTGAGCTGTCAAATTTAAACACAGAGAAGCAAATGAAAAACTTTGATATGCTGAACCACCAATATGTAAGGCGTTGAGCTCAATAAACAAGCCAACTTGTATGCCAATAGCAGAAACACTGTCTATTCACCCAACATAGTCTCTTATTCAATTCATGAGTCAATTTTCATATAGAAAATTGTAACAAGACTTGATCTTCTCCATCCTTGTTGCTAATTGAAGACCTTCATCTAAAGTGGCTGGCTAATTGAAGACCTTCATCTAAAGCGTGTGGCAGCTAATTGAAGACCTTCATCTAAAGTGGGTTGCAGACATGTTGCTTATCAAAAGATTTTGTTTTTCAAATTGAACAAGAAAATTTATGTAACGTGACCAAAATGGGATTGTTATATATGTATTATAATGAGCATAAATGGGTAATAAATTCTTATTGCCTTTATAATAAAGTGATGTAAATATGAATTAATTGAAGTAGTCATTAGAAAATTAGGGATTTAAGTACATAATAACTCCTCTCTCTCCTACTGTTCAACTACTTATGGGACATTCCATTACTCAGTAATCAAGAACCCTATTTCTCTCTCATTCTCTTGTGCATTCCTGTCTATGTTCTGTAAAATCTGACACATGTAATACTAACCATTAGAAAGAGTGTTTGCATAATAAGTGGATACTGCCTCCATAATTATATAGAACAGAAGGTGAACACCATTTCCGTGATAAAGATCATATAAGATTATTTTATTACATGCATAAATAACCAAGTAATGGATCAATGGCACTAAATATTACAATCAGTGACCACTAAATAGTGGGAGTGTCTAGAACACATCTAGAGCATAGGGTGAACAAAGTCGTGATACCATTGCTAAAAATGTAACACACTGAAAAGCACAACTGGTTTTCCTTTTCGGGAAACACGTATATAGAACAAAACTTCATAAAACACACATCCAAATAACGTAAGATAACTGTCAATCTAAATTTGTAATATGTTAACAGGGACATGCCAGTATAAGTTGATAATCAACAATGAATAATGCCCCAACAAAACACAGTTACCTGAAGCAAGGATGGGAGAACAAGCTTCACCCCTTGTCCACTCAAATGAGACATCATAGCACGAGCAGAACACTCAGCAGCTTCCCGAACAGATATAACTGGATCAGAGAAGCATACCAGTAGCAAGGGAAGAATTTGTATTACATACCTGTAAATGATGAAATGCCCACTTTAAGTAATGAATGATAAGAAAACTTCTAATATTCAGAAAATGTCGATATATGCCCTAACAAAAATTCTTTAAAATAGACCCCAAAAAGTCATACAGCTAAAACAATACTCACGGTTCAAACAGCCGTCCTAGTTTCTCACAAAGGCATTCAAATCCAAACAGAGCTCCTTCGCGTGCCTTTGCTGAATTCCTGTTGAGATAATAATATTGGGTAAAATGTTGATTCTAGGAACGAATACTTACATTCCAGTTTACAAATCAAATGGCAAACTCGATTTACATAAACAATACGCATACAGAGAATTTCCCCAAGTCTGAATCAAAAAAGATCCAATACATGTAATGTCAAAATAACAATCATAAAGATCAGATTTATCCAGATAAATTGTTGCACAAATTGCACATTTTCTGTTAAGTTTATGAAGGGCTTGATCACGATTTCATTTTTTAATGTTATTAGTGTTCAGGTATGCTCCAGAGTTTCTAGTAAAAACAAGGACACTATTCTCTCAAGGATTATACAATGGCCATGTAAAAATATTCATTTTTATATGAATAAATAATAAATAATAATTAATTGCCCAAGGGGATTGGATCCATTGGTGGAAAGCGAGGAGTTTCTCACCATTCGGTAAGGTTCAATTCCCACAAGGGCTTCACCTGACACCATAGACGCACTCTGAGGCAGTGGTGGAACGTGTGGTTGCACACTAAGAGATTAGATTAAGTGTAAAAATATAATAGAGGCAGCAATAGTGAAGGCATGAGTTACACCTTTTCTTGGCCTGCTTTTTCCACCCTCTGGTGCACCTTTTTTTTCTTTTTGATAATGCTTTGACATGGAACGTAGCTTAGGCATCCAAGCTTGCTTCTTAGGATATAGAATTTATTTACCCCTTCAGGATGAGTCCATTTATCGCTCATCAAGGTTGGGACATGCAAGGGTTACTTATGATGTGATGGAGCATCTAGTGCTCAGGGATCAGGTGATGCCTAATTTGGGACGGGGGGTGGGGGTAAAGCTCATGCTAGGCTTTTTCTCCTGTGCTAATTATGTCCCAACCTTTTTCTTTTGTCATGGCCATTTCATGCTTTTATCTTTCTTATAGTTGCATCAACCTCCAGGACAAATTTTTGTAGCCCTAACTAAAGCATGTGGATGTGTGGGTGCTAATTCTAATGAACCAATGACAACAAACCCAAAGGATAGATGTACTATCAAGGAAATAATGAAATGTGTTAAGTATGGGATGCAAGTCTCCCAAAGTAGTGCCCCTCCTATGACCATAAGGCCCCAGAGGAGGTCCCACTGGACTAGGGCTAGACACTAACCCCCTAGTAAGGTAAGAGAACATGTTTACTTGATTACAAAATTGTTAAAGTACCTGTCAAGTGGTAGCCCACCTTAATTCAAGAGGAATGTCATATGGTGAAAGTTGTATGACCCTTGCAAATGGCGACAGAATGCACCATATTATCATCATTGAGCTATATATAGGGCTACTAGTTGGTTGGTTGTCCAAGATAGGAGAATTTTTTTCTCCTATAGGTTTACCCATTTTTGGTGCCTAACATTACCAAAGAAAGAGCAATAAATTTATCCCTTCTCAAGAACTTTTCAAATATGACTAGTGAGCATTAGCTAGGGGGCATGCATAAAGCATGATTGCTAAAATTCAATCTTGAAAATATAGCCAAATATTCTAGTAATTACATTGTCGATTATTAAAATTTTAGACACCTATTCTTTTATTGGTCTCTAGCTAAGTTACCGGATCCGGCACAGGGGGGAATCCAGGATCCGCAGATCGCAGATCTGATCCGAATCCGGATCCAGATCCGCCTGGATCCATGCAGAAAATGGCCACGCGGTGGATCTCGATTTGCTGGAAACGAATACTGCATGGTGGAAACGGATCTTGCAAGGGAAATTTAGCTACCGTGCAACTTATACATACTTCAGCCTTGCAGGATTTGTGATTGCCACGTGTGTATAACAAAGCTTTGATTCAAACAAGCTATCTGGACCAGGTAAGCTTCAGATCTTGGATCCTACAACTCTGATTTTCTGTTATTGGGCTCAACTCCATCACTTTTCTTATATATTTTTGGTTTTCTTCTATGTTTCCTAACGTTTCAAGCTCATAAATTATCGAGTTTCATGTATTTTCACACGTTTTTGGGCATCTTTCCTTTCAACTTGATTGAAATTTAAAATGCTCTCATGAATTCTCGAATTAGGTATTTAAAAATAATACTCTGCAACATACATATTCTGTTTCTAAAGGAATTTATGACCAATTGGTTATTGATCATTGAAACCTTTTTCGTTTTAATTTTGTAATAAAGGATTTGGTAGATTAAGGTCTGATTTCAGTTCAGCAGGGTTTGTTATGTAATCTTGTCTGTAGATGTTGGAATGCTCCCTCAGGAGTTTAAGACTTGGCTACTTAGATGCACAGAGAAGTACCTGTTAAATAGAGGGCAAGTTTTGTAGGAATCAATGTTGAAATGGACTGTTTAGCATATTCAGTGTCAGACAGTAAAGTCGGAAAGTCAAGTCATTTTACATATTCAGATTGTTTACATAGTCAGACCGTATAGCATATTCAGTTACTGTGATTTTTAGATTTTAGGTTTTGTTTGGTGGTTAATACAGTGAAGTGGTCCCTACTTGCATTATTCCACAAGTTTATCGGCCGCATCCTGCTCAATTTCAGACAGCAACAGAGATGTTTCAGACAGCAACAAACAACGATTTGCCAGGCAGAACGCTAAAGCAACACGACCCCACACATTTTTGTACCTACTATTATCATTCATGATATTTTCTTTTTGTATGAGGGAGGATGCATCATTTCAGTGTTTCAGTCTTATATTTTTAATATATCTAATGATTCCAGTTCTGAATGTTGTGATTTATAAATGGATTTGACTTTTAAACTCTAAAAGTGCTTTTTAAAATTTTAAAAATATTATTATATTTTTTGTACTTGACATATCCCTGTTGTATCTGGATCCTGGATATTCAAAAATCTAGCGGATCCGGATCCAAATCCGTATCAGTATCCATATCTGAATCCTGGTAATTTAGGTCTCTAGTTACAATCTTCCTAAAATGTGTAAAACAAGCTACACTATTTTAGCACATCCTTGACATGTCAGCTTTGACATACCTTTAACCAAAGATTGTAAAAACAAAGTTTGGCGACCTGTGGTTTAGTGATTGAGATGGACATCACCATGTTGATGACCCAAGTTCAAACACCAGGGGGCATAGAGCCCGGGATTATGAAGATGATGACAATAGTTAATGCCCATTGAGACCAAACTTGGTCTATTGGATCTCCAAAAAGGTAAGAGATTACTTAGAGTACTTTAGAAATTTATTTCTATGCTTGAAAAGCATTGAAAGAAGCATTCCAAAATCACAATAGTTTTGTTGAGTTAGAAGGCTAGGAAGGTCAGTATTGTGACAAATCATTTGAAATTATAATGTAATCTGTGTATGTATAGGATATCCTAAGAGAAAGTCTTTTTACATCCTCAACCCTTTTAGTCATAGAGATGACAGATTCTTTTATCCCACAACTTTCTGGGAATTTTCCGATACCCAGTGTCACTATCGAGCTCATGAGAATTTGTTTCTATTTTAGCAATTTTGATTTTCTTCATTACACGCATTAAAACAAAGAGATACTTTTAACTTTCAAAATTGGGGTTGATCATCTCCTTATAGTATCTTTTATCCTCTAATTCTTTATCACACAGCAATTTCTGCTAAAATTTAGATGTAATATTATCATTATTTTGCAAAATGACTTCTTCCTCTATTCCCCAATGATTTAACCAACATCTACATAAAGCAATAATTTAACAAAAATACAAAATTAGAAAAAAAAATACACAGCATAGATTATCTCAAAAATTGCTTGGTACTACACAGTCCACAAATCATAGCTCTTTTCAATAAAAACTTTCTATACTGAAGCTAGCCCATTTGAAATGAATTTACAGAAAAGATCATACAACAAATCTAATAAAACAAATATGAAATAATTCAAGCATGTCTTATAGCACTACAAAATCTCCAGTTGTCAAACTACAAAACATAGTTTTCAAAACAAAACCTGTCTTCCAATCCAGCTTTGAGTGCATCCACAATGTTGTATTTCTTAAGGCTTGTAATGCCTAAGCCCCTTGCAACTCCAGCAAGCCCAAATGCTGCTCCACGGCGTTCTCCATACTTCTCACTTTGTGTCAGTTGATTTAGTAGCCTAGAAGTCAGTGCTTCAGCATTTACCTGTTCAGCACGCAATAACAATAGTTTGGTTGCTTAAATGGGTCCTTAATCATGTACATCCACATTTATCCCCACCCACTCCTTCCTCCAAACAACATGCAGCAAAACCTCAAAATCATCATACAACTGTGTAAGCTAGTATTAGGAAGAAAATGAGGATTAAAATTTTGCCAATCAGGGTACATGTACTTCAAAAGAAATAGAAGGTGCCTATAAAATGAATCATGACACTTTCTAAAAATTGCATCAAGCATCTTAACCAACAACAATATCAATTTTGGTTTACCTCCTGGGATTTCATGAGAGGTGGAAAGCAATTTGATACTGCACGCTGAACTGATTCTGATGGTGTATTCAGTACTTCAAGTAACTTCTCCAATATAACTGTTATTTTTGGATCATCCTATTCAACAATAATAGTGTAAGTAAATAAGTACTACTATAATTTACTAGAACCTAAAGCAGTAAAAGCTTCATAATCAGAGAAAATCATCAGAAAGCTAGGGTCTGTGTGTACCATCGAAAGATGTTTAGCAAGTGATCCTGTATATATAACAACACCCTCACGTACCAAGTCATATGTCTCTTCATCAGTAACCTATGTTAAATGTAAATGAAACCATTAGGTTTGCAAATGATACAGAAACCAACAAAAATACAGTAATTTATTTAGATAAAAGAAATGATTGCAAATGATCTTATGGAATAGAACCTTTAATGTCAACGAGGGAAAACACATCACAAAATCAAATAATAGTCTAGATAAAAGACAAACCTACCTTTTTATTCAAGTAATTCTCAAAAATGGGAAGTAAGAGGGTAATATTATCTTTCCCATGCTTATCAATAATTACTATACCAGCATCTATCATTCTTGATCGTATATCCATATTGTAGTCAGCCTGGATACAAAAAAATTATAATTGCATTTCAGTTTCAACAAAAACGTTGAAGTTCCAACTGATAATCAGTATGATCAAAAGCATCACATAAAACATCTAATTACACTAGAAAACAATATAGCTGCATTCCAGTCATTTGAAACTGAAAATTGAGTCAATTACCCCTTCCTATTATCCTTGACATGAGACCAATTAAAATGCATGGAGCTATTCTTCTTTTTCAAATGTCTATTTTCAATTTTTATTTTCATTCTAGCTGAAGGGACCACTTATTACACAATACTCTACCTCCTACACCTCTCTGATGCCATGCTCCTAACCTGCCAGCATATAAATTAACAAATATAGGACCTAAAGATGTTGAATCCGAAGCATTGGAGAGACTTCCATCTCCCTTTCAGGTAATCGATGGAAATTTCATTAGCAAAAGAGTGGCATAGTTGTCACTCAAGTGCCAATTCCCCACATAATTACGTTTCTACAAAACACTTGTTTGCCAGGATCACAAGAAGAATAACCAGACTTCAACATACTGTAAATTCAAATGAGGTCAACTCTTATTCCAGCAGGAACCAAACAGGACACATTTCCTTTTCTCTTACATGTACTATTTACAGGGAGCAATACTTCCAAGGAGATCCCACACATGAGTGCTGATTACATGTTACATACAAAAAGCTTGTGAATCCAGGCAAGCATAAGAATCACTCCAAAAGATGATGAGTAACCATAAACACCCTCAAATTGCAATTATTGCCAGCCATGCTACTTGACAGAATCTCCAGTTAATCATATGTTCCACACAAACATAGACAACCACAAACCTGGAACACACACTCTAGGCACAAGCATGATATATTTAATTGCATCCTTTTAGTTGTCTTAACTGTGCATCTAAAAGAAAAATATATTCTTTGGTAAATTGGGACCAAGTAATAGTGAACATGTCGGAGTAAAAATCTACCATATGTAATCTAGCAAAGAATATTATCCAATTGAAGAGTTATTAATATGAAAATAATATTAGGCATGATCATGTCATCTTGGTACAGTTGTGACTATGGGCACAAGTCATGTCACTTAGCGAAGTATATATGGTGGTCTTCTTGATGGCATACATCATATCTTGTAACCTTCAATTATTATTCTATACACTTTATACTCCTTTGGACATTATGATTATGGCCTTATCCTTGGTATATGGACGCTGACATGAAGGAATCATCAGGTTCACTTCAAGTGGTATTACTACAGGCTTTAGATGCTAAAGTGAAGGAACAATGAGTTTGGCTTCAAGTGGTATGACAATGGGTTTTGGACTCTTAAGTGAAGAAACCATCAGGTTCACTTCAGGCAGTGTTAGAACAGGTTTTATTACCCATTGGTTGGGTGCCAAAACTTCTGCCAGGTGGCAATAAATTTCAAGCCAGGGACCACTCAATTCTCATTTCTCCATTCTTAGTCCACTCTTCACCTCTTTTCCAAATATTTTATGCCACATTTCACACAATCATTACTCTGCTCCACACACCACGCCACCATCTACAAGATTGATAATAAGGGAAAATTGAACGAAAAAAGAAACAAGACAAAGAAAAGAAAAGAGATGCACATTGAAGAAGATAACACATAATCAGGAAGAAGTTGCATTGAAGGAGATAAAATATACAGCCAGAAAGAATCTAAGAAACCACCGTGCTCTGTTTTGCAGTTGCCACAGAAGGAATCAGAATTATTGGTGGAAGATATAGATGCACTCTGTATTAGCTTGAATGTCTAGATGCTTAGTTCATAATCTTCTGCTTAGGATTCTGATTTTAGCGTCTTTTGACGAATTCCTTTCACACTCCAACATTGTACTTGTTACTGGATGTACCTTTGAGTCCAATTGTGGTCATTTATTAGACATTAATAAATACTCTCCAGTTTGAAGGTTTCAAAGCTGAAAAAATTGCTTGGCAAAAGCAGACCTAGTATATCAACCATGGTCCACATGACACAAATATTTTGGGAAGATTGTCAGCAATTAAAAGAATAATCGGCAGAATTCAGAATGAAGTTTTTCAAGCAATCCCTTGCAGGTGTGATTCAACAATGGCAAACATTCCCTTTGCTAGTGAGGCTTATCACTTAAAAATTAAAATGCAGAGTATAAAACTATCAAAAGAAAAAAGAAAAATATCAAGAGTTGCAACAGAAGAAGCAAGATATCAAGGAGAATCCACAAAATTTTGGTAAGGTTTACTCAGAAAAAGATAAGGAAATTCCTCATCTAAAAAATCAAATTCAAACCAAATATTACATTGTAGCAAAATAGAAATGGTAATTTGTGTCCACTGATGATCAAAATAGGTGGATGGAATTCAAGAATTGCAGCAACTATTAATAACATTACAATGAGTGCCTAGGCACTCCCTTCCTAATAGGAAGATAAACAAAGGACAAAGTATCAAAAAGATGTGGTGCCAGACCTATGATATTCAAACCTTTAACAATACAGTAAACTACAACACTGAGGAGGAGAAAAAAGGGAGTAATCTATGCCACAATGAGAAAGAAGGTCAGCCAAACCACAAGGAAAAAGACAAAGAAAAAAATTGTCTCTAGTCAATCACCGAACAAGAGGAGAAGCATGTATCCCTATTAATCACCAGGATGTCACCAATATTTTCTGACAATATGACATAGAGAGTATCATGAACGGCAGTCTGGAACTATTGGTATTCATCATTTACCAATACAATAGTATCATAATTGCTTCTACTACAATGAGACAGACCATTTCCCTTCAACATTACAACGCAAAAGACCGCATGAACTGGTCACATTAGAGCCACTGGAAATGCAATAAAAAAAAAGATTGAATGGACTCAAAACAAGGAACCCCAGTGCTAACCAAAGCTCGAGAAATCAGGAAGGTTATAACCACAGGAAGATCGTTTGCCGTTAAAATATCAGCTGCTGCATTCAAGGCTAGAGCTATGCCCTGTCTTCCAGGCCAAGATGGATCCACGCCATCACGTCCTGCAGGAGTATCGCGATTGTAAAGAAAGATCAATGATGACAGAGTTTCCTGCAAAACAAGATACAAAACAAGTAATGACGTATAACATTCAACCATAGCATCTAATCTGTTAAACACAATAATGTTGAATTTCTATTGTGTACCGGTACGGTTTCAGGATTTTCATCCATGGCTGCAGCCAGTGATTCTGCAGCAGCCTGACGAACATTAAAGTTCACATGGGAAAGTGCAGCAAGCAGGCCCGAATAGTCTTTCCCAATGTCAAATCCACAAAGATCCCAGAGTGTCTCTGCTAACCCTGCAATTGTCTGCAGCCCACATTAAAGTTAGATGTGGTTTTGAAAGTATAAGCACATCAATATAAGATACAAAATTAGAATGCAACAGATGATATTTTCAGCGAATGAAAATATGCAATTGCCAATAAGATTAAAAAAATAAGCATGATAGTATTAACTTATCAGTACTTGTGAAAATGTTGATCTATTGAAACAACTAAAAATTATGTATGTTCTTTTTGCTGGATTCAATACTGCCTTTCTGCTATTTTAGATCGGATTAGAAAATATCTAGTAAGAAAGTATAAATGTCATCATGTCACTATGATTATTTTACATATTCAAAGAGTTTCAAGCATAACGTATAATAGCATCAACAAAGCTGCTATGCTGCATAATTTGCTTCTTCATATTAATTGTTACAGCCCCGGAAAACATGTCAATATATTCAATATTATCAGAGAAAGAACAACGTATATCAACTTTTAGACTTGTAGCTTTTTCCTTCAATTAATAGTTTCTGGAAAAGCCACCTTTTCCTAATGGACCTGGGAAATAAATATCAACTAATAGAACTGCAGAAACCACAGGAGATAGTCACTATGAACAATGTTACAAAAGTTGGCATCAGCATAAAAATGGCAGGTGTTATCAACTCTGGAAATTGGCAAAATGCTGCATGCACAATGTTGGACCTGAAAAACTCAGAAAAACTTTGAGAAATAGGCAACCAGAAAAGCTCAGGAAAAAATCAAAAAACAAAAAAATCAGCAGATATCAGCGATTTTCATACCACTGATTATGAGTTGTTAATTATGCATTTTAGGATAGCAATGCTACTCTGACATAAACATAAAATTACAGAGCAGGGAACCCTTGCTCATTCTCCACTTCCATACACCAGCTGCAGACAGTGCCGTGATGAGTGGACAAGGCACAGCACTCGCTGGGACATGAGGGAGAGGTATAAGAAGCACCACAGCTGGCTTCACAGCCCATCCAGCACAGACAATGATAACAAATTTCCAACCCTTACTCTAACAATCTCAGAGAATGAAAAGAAGCCTGAAAAAGATGGTCTGGATGTTACTATTCCTGGCATGTAGCTTACTAATGATGGGTAGGGGCCCACTTTCAATAACAGATGATCCTCCAGATGCAGGTCTGATTCTGGTAGTGCATAAATGCTCTCTCTGGTTCCTGAAGATAAGTTGTTGGCTTTCTTGTGCACTTTAAGGGAATATATTCTGAGGTTCATACCTCATGTACCAAGTGAAGTGAAGCCGAGTTGGAGATATTTTACGTGGGAAGGATCTGTGGCACATTTTCTGTAAGGGTTTTTGGCAAACTTTGGGAAGGTTTCCAGTCCTGGTTTGAAAGCAAGCTGCAGAGCTGTTCTAGAGTCCAAGTTTCAGCCCTATCGAAGGCAAGTGTTAGCCCTGTTGAAGGCTGAACTCCAGCCCTATTCAGGCCGAGTTTCAGGTCTGTTCTAGGGACCGAATTCTGGTGTTTGAAGGCTGAGTCCTAGAATTTCCAAGGCCGAATTCTGGTTAGGTTTCAGGGCCAAGGTCTGTTGCATTGAAGGCCAAGTTCAGGTCTGGTTCGAAGGCTGGTTTAAGGTGTTTTTGGAGGCTAAGTTCAAATCTCGTTTGTGGCCGAAGTTGCAATCCTGTTATAGACCAAGTTCTGGTCTGATTTTTGAGGTGGCCAAGCTCTATTGGAGAACGGTTGCAGGGATCTTTAAGATCGAATTTGGTTGGCTAAGGCAGGGTTGACGGAGTTGTTAGCTGAAGTAGTTATGAAGTTAAGGTGATGATAGGACCGAGCCCTATTGTGGAGAGAGGTGCAGTAAGAACCAAATTTCCACATCAGAGCACCCCCAAATTTTAGGGAAATTCATGGGGTGGGGTAACATCAGCTATATATATATATATATATATATATATATATATATA
This sequence comes from Pinus taeda, assembly GCA_000404065.3. NCBI lineage: Eukaryota > Viridiplantae > Streptophyta > Pinopsida > Pinales > Pinaceae > Pinus > Pinus taeda. Next base: position 147,461 of record APFE030086512.1, read on the forward strand.
TATATATATATATATTATAATATTCAAATTCAATTATGAAATAATTGATTCATACATCATAAATGATTCAATGAAATAGAAATAGTGTAATATTGTATATATTTATTTAAATTCATCATTTATTACTCTAGCATCTAATTAGTACAAAGCATAAGTTATAACAGTAGATACTAAAGTTTGAAGACTGAAACAGTACACTAAAATTATTGAAACTCAAAAATAGTAAAGACTAGGTCTAAGGTCATCAATATCTAGAGTCAAGACTCCAAAATTAAAACTAAAAATGAACAATGGGCAATGAACCAATGTTATCAGAACCAGACCAATGATCTTGACCAAATGATAGTTTCAGACCCTCGCACATGATAGAATCCAATGGAAATGTAGCAATACGCCCAATCTAGAAATCCAATGAGGTTAAACCCTCTCGCAAACATTCTGAGTCAATTAATGGTAATGTTAAAAATTAATTCTTTTTCACCTTTTATTTTAAAATTTAACATTACCATTAAACACATAACATTTGTAAGGTTTTGGGGTTGAATATTAGGATTCCCACTCATAAATTATTGTTTTCAAGCAAAATTAAGGGGGACACGCCTAGCCCCTTTTGAGATGGAACGCACAAAAGCACCCCTTTTGGGAAATGTGTCCCCCACATTGTGGAAACGTTTCTCCCTGTGTCTCCCCAAGTTTCCCCAAAAGGGAGACGTGGGAAACATTTCCCTAAGTGTCCCCCAGACTCGAGTGTGTGGGAAATGTGGGGCACACGCACCTCACCCTAAGGGTTGTATCTCAGTGGAACACTGGTAAGAACATGGCTATCATGGACAACTTTTATGGTAGGCCTGTGGGCTGCAAAAGGTCAGCGTTTAGTGCAAAGATTGATAGGTCATAGGCCTGTGGGCTGCAAAAGGTCAGTGTTTGGTGCAAAGATTGATAGGTCATAGGAAGCAAGGTTGTAAAAACGTGTTCGGTTCCAAGTGTTTTAAAAAGCCCTATGTAGCAGAAAGAAACCTATAGTGATGGTTACAAGCTCCCAGGTGGACAGATCTTTGAAGCAGTGGCAGTTGAACAGTGAATAGCAAGAATTGAGGAAGTTGAAGTGCTAAGTGGGCAGACCTCTCGGGGAACAACTTGAAGATGTAGGCTGGTACCTACAATTTGTTGATTTGGTGCTTAGTTGGTGAAATGTCTCTTGTAGGTCGGTGCCTACATTCACTGAGTTGGTGCTCAGCTAGGGGAATGAAATCTCCTATAGGTTGGTGTCTACAAAAGTTGTGAGTTGATGGTTAATTTGTACAATGAAGTTAACGAGATATTTACAAAGAAAAATTCTATAAGTGTTTCTTATGAAGATCTTTGTTTCATGATTTGTGTGCATCAAGTGTTTTAAAAGATAAAATTATTTTAAAATAATGAAATATTGATTCACCTGCCACCCCCCTCTCAGTATTTCCAACAAAAGGAAGTAGAAACAATTGTATGACAAGTAATGAAATCAAAAAAAAAAAGGCTCATACAAGTCTTTTTCTCCTGCTCCAAGAAATTCTCAGAAATGTAATCAATGATGAGTTAAATGAATCAATGACAAATCAAATGGGAAAGGAGATATTAGGGATTATATTTTTCTCAACCATCTTCCATAAGGTGTGGGCATTGTTGGGGCCACTTTTCACAAGCTCTAATTTTAAAAACATTAAAAAGAGAAAGGAATTAAGCAGTATTCCCCTCTATGTGCAGTGCTCTTGATGGTGCACTCTTGGTCAAAGCTCTCAATAGTTTGTCTCACAATGTCAAGACTACACTCACAAAAAAAATGTTCCCAATTGGAATCATTTCAGGAGTGTGAATGGGGCATTTTGAAAGCATGCTATGCTCTAGAGCAAGTTTCCAGAGCAGTAACACGGGGGGAGGGACTCTAACCCAACTCAAGAACTAGTGGATGACAATAAACCTCAACAGTTGTATTAAAGGCCCAGCAAACATTTACTCTTTGAATGATGTAAAATAAAGAGTAGCCTTCTAGTTTGGATGTTCGATTAGATGTCAAAGGCAACTAGATTTTACGGTGTATTTCAATAACATTGAGACAAAGTCAAATAGAGCAACTTGCCTACTATAGCTTTAAGGCCAGATTGGGCCTACATGATCCCAATAAATTCAAAAGATGTGTTTATTGATTTTTGTAGCTCGAGCAAGTATTTATACATAGGCTTTGTGTCTAGGCATGCAGAAGTTGCCCACATTCTCCTTAGAACACTTGCTCAAGTGTGAGCAAGTTCCTAATGTAACTTAACCTAAGTCTAACTTAGGAAAAATAACATATTAATATGTTGGCTTAATGCGCTAATAGAAACTTAGGAAAAGTAAATTAATTTACTTTAGTGATTTTGTCTCAATCTTAGCCATTGATATCAAGTGAGGCAAGATCTAATCTCAGCAGTTAATCACATTGAGATTAGGGTTAGGGTTAGGGATTTAGCTCAATGTAAAAATATAAAAGTGAGGCTAGGGAAAGGAAGATAGACACACCATATAATGGCACTAGCCTCAGAAGAAAGAGGAGTGTGATACTGTAGAGTCTTGGGTCTGAGAGAGTGTAGAATGGCTAGAGATCTAGATATGTAGAGATGATCAAGCACGATCTAGGGGAGATCTGCTGGATCAAATCCAAGTTTATTTTGTATTATGTATTTTCTCAGTTGTGCCATTATCCCAGGATGTGAGCCCAAGTAGGATCTGAATCATTGTTAACAATAAACTGATTTGATTGGGAAGTGTTGACCACACTTTGTCAACAGTCCAAGAAGCAAACTACAAAGCAGCAGACAAATTTTTTCGAAGATCAAAGTCATCATTCAGCATTTATATCGTCATTGTAAACCCAAGTTCTGCAAAATTATTGTAAATGATTTTAACATGACTATGAAGCCATGTAACAACACCTAGGTAAGCCTATGATTTTTGTTAAAGGATTTCACCCTAGGAAGTTTTTAAACCTCCCCAAATGATGTGTGTTTATAAACATGCATAACCGGTAGAGTTTTTCTCCCAGATATACCCCAAAACTAGGGTGGATTTTGTTAACAAGGTCTTAGGTGAGTCCTAGCGTTTATCGAGTCTATGTATTTTTCATACTAGATCATATTTTGTTGTAGAATTGGGTAGAGTCTTGAGGGCCTATGTCGAAATATGTATTTCCCCTTCCAAGGGTTGAATTAATTTGTAATATCTTGATGTAAAAAATATGTTAGTGCATGGTTACTCATAGTTTGACATAGTGGCTAAAAATATTTAAGGGTGGAAAAAAAATAATTAATCCCCTCTAGAGTCAATTAATTAATTTTTCTGGAAAAATTAAATAAAAATCCTAAGCTACAAAATTAATTAATTTTGAGTCAAAAAAATATTTTGAGAGAAATTAAATTCTCTACAAATGGAAAATAATCAAAAATTCGTGGGTCAAAAAAGAATTAATTTTTTGAGGTCCACCACCAAGGGAAAAATGGATTTTTTAAGAAAAAATGACCCCTTGGACCTTGGTGGTTAAGTCAAAACAAGTCCAAAGTATTATTTTTTGAATTAATAAAAAAGGGGTTTTAAGAGAAATTCAAATTTTTCCTCAAAAATTAAAAATCAACGATGGAGATCAAGTTATTTTCAAAGGAAGATCAATGGATGAGATTATTTTGACAAGGATCAAGCTAACTACCCATTATTTCCACTTGGAGTGGTCTTATTCTCTCATTTTCTATATAAGGAAGCTATCAAGTTACTCATCTCATCTTTGGATGATGTAATCTGTAACGCATGTACTGAGCCTTGCTTTGCTGGAATTGTATTTCTCATAATAGAAAGACTTTGGGGTTTCAATTCATGGTGTTCTTCTATCTATTTATATGTGGTATGTGCTAGTAATTTTTCATGCTCTATGTTATATGTGCTTTCCATGACTAGCCCCCTTGCACGTGGTGCCCCAAAAATCAAAATAAACAAATAAATAAATAAAATAAAAATAAAAAAATTTGGACCCTATATTAGGTGGGCGGACCTACCTATGGTTTTGTGCATGGATTTGGGCATGATGGTTTTCTTCCCATGGTATTTTGTAGATCTGGTCAAGGGAACTACAATTATGTTCTAATCGAGGGTTAATGGGATTGGGATTTATGGATGCTTCGGCATGTATATATATATATATATATATGAATTGTAACTTTGAAAGGAATGTAATGAAAAATCAATCTGACAATCCCAGTTTTTGGAACCAGGGAAATCTCTATGTATATTTGTCTCGCCATTCTTTATTTTTTGTTTTTAAGAATTCGTTTGCAAGGAATTTCTATGCAGGGCTAAAACTTACAATATCATTTCCTGCAAGACGGAACATCTATCGTACAGGTATCTTGCCTTAGGTGTTGCGTTTAAATTTACACCTGTAGGTCTAGATCTCTCGTGATCTAACAATTCATCTTTCAAGTTTTGAAATAGAGATCTACAAGTATGCTAGCCCTTGGTTTCCAAGTTCAATGACTGTAGAGAAGAATCAACCGTGTTTGGATTCTGAGCTTTCATTTTTCAAGATACAATGAAGGATGGTTTTGGTCAATGATCCATTTACATACATCATTTATTTTAAAATCTCTCGAATGTTTAATCTCTTTCTTGTGTTATAAAGAGTTAATTTGCTAATGAGAGCAATTGTTTTATTTTTGTAAATATTGTAGGTATTTGTAAAATCATTTTGGGTCTAACCCTTGTATTTTGTACTAACCCATTTTTCTATTTTGTATAGCTATTGGGGTTTTGGGGTTTTTGAGGGATTTTGTATATATTGGGTATTTGGCTTTATTTTTCTTCCTTGCAGGTGCAATTCAAGCTAAAATCTAAACACAAGAAGCAAAGCCGAATTTTTCTAGCCATCACTTTTAAAATTGGCAACTACAGTCAAACTCCATGTGGATCACCTTATTTATGGCTTCTGAAGTTTTTCCTAGATTCCTCTCATCGAGAGGTGTAGGATTGATCTAAAGATCATCCGATTTCGATAAGTATTTATGGAGATATGAATTTATTTTGATTATAGACAAATTGTCAAGGTTAGCCAGCAAGGCTGAGAAGCCCAACAGTCATGTCTATTCAACCTCAACGTTTGCATATAAATACAAGGAGCATTCTCCTCATCTAGACAATTCAATTCACTCATCTTCTCTCTCTCTCTCCTACGCATAAAAAGAGCCTCTCTCTCACAAGTGTGGCTGAGAGCAAGACATCCTAGGGCAAGGAAGACGCAGAAAGAAGGATGATAGGGCAGCAGGTCATCTCTTTGACCAGCATTGACCAAGCGTTGACCTTCTAAAAGTGTGGATTGGGTGTGGTTGCATGATAGGGCAGCAGGTCATCTCTTTGACCAGCATTGACCAAGCGTTGACCTTCTAAAAGTGTGGATTGGGTGTGGTTGCCTCTCCTAAGCAGGCCGCAAATTTTGGCACGAAAATCGAGGTGATCTGACCTCTGGTTTGATCGGTGTTGACTGCCCTAGTTTAGGGCTGCAAGTTGACTTCAGAAATCTGCAAATTGACTGAACTTTTGGGTTGTTCAAGGGTTGTTCCTTCAGGCTGTTCGAGGACAAGTTGACCGGAAATTGACCAAGTATTTTAGAAGTCAATTTCAGCTAGTTTGACCAAGTTTGACTTTGCTGATCTAGGGTTTGCTGCTGCTGATATAAAATTACAGTATTCAGATTTTGTACTATTTCTCTCTGCTGAACTATTGAAGATAAAAGAAGATTTGATCAAAGGGTTTCCCCGCATTGGGGTTTGTCCTTGGCTAGCCTCCACATCTTGCGTCTCTTGTCTTGGCTTGTTTTCTGTTGATCATTTAATGTTCCATCTGCACCTTACTTAATGTATATGTGATTGTTAATCTATGGCTAATAAGAAGAAAAATAAGTAAACCACTCTAAGCATAGAACATACCATAATTTAACATGGTATCAAAGCTGAGGTAAAGACAAAGCCCAAGAAAGAGCAAGAGCAATCACCAAAGAGAAGGTTGGCAAGGCTATCTTAAAAAAAAATCATGGGGTCCTCAATGCACTTCCCTGCTGAAGACAAACTCCGTGAAAAGACTGACTATTACGGATGGAAGATGTCTCTCGATCTAACATTAGAAAAGCAAGAAGTGTTGGACCATGTGAGAGGCGGGATTGTTGAACCTCCATCAAATGCATCCGCTGCTACTAGGAACAAATGGACCAAGAGAGAAGCCAAAGCAAGGAAGATCATCCGGGACTCTATCGACAAGCGCTTGGTGGCCTATGTTTCCGGGCGGAACACCTCCAAGGAAATCTACAATAGACTGATGAGTTTATTTAAAGTTAATGATACAAATCAAGTCTTGTTTCTTCGAAATAAGCTGAAGGAAATCAAGGAGGGCAAAGATGAGAGTATGCAAGCATATTTCTTAGGGATCATCAAGATCAAGAACAATCTCCTATCTATTGAGAAGTAATTCCTAACAGGGAAATGACACTCACAACTCTTGGAGGACTGCCATCTGAATGGTATATATTCAAGACTACTCTTCTCAACAATAACGTAATTCCTGGATTTGAGGAATTAATGGCCAGATGCATTCAAGAAGAAACAAGGATGGAACAGCAAGAAATTCCCATACTTAAAGGTCATCCCTCTGCCTTTTCTTCTCATACTAAAAGAAGAAACAATTCCGCGACTAACTTCAAGGGTAAGGTTGGACCAAAGGGTGGAAGAAAAAGACGATGTTACAATTGCAATAAAACGGGTCACTATGCAAAGGAGTGCCCTGATAAAAGGGACTCACACCAGGACGATGATCAAAATCCCTCTCAAGGCAATCAAAGGAATGGCAGGTCAAATGGCAAAGGTAAAAGAAGTGTCGGAAATCAAGGAAGAGGACTACCATTCAAGAAGGCAAGAAATTCCAGGTATGAATCTAACACTGTTAACAATAAGCAAGATGAATATTATCTACCAGCAGCGCCATCTACTATTGCTCCTTTGAACTCGCTGGGAAATTGGCTTATTGATAGTGGTGCTTCAAGGCACTTCACTGGTTACAAAGAAGCTCTCTATAATCTGATAGAGAAGGAAACCAACCTGGAAGTTGTCTTGGAGATAATTCAAAATATCCCATGAAAGGCGTAGGAAAGGTCACTCTTCAATTGAATCAGGGTAGTACCATCCACTTACAAGATGTATTATATGTACCTGATCTCAAAAGGAACCTGGTGTCCATTTCAGCAATGGAAGACAGAGCCTACAAGGTGGCCTTCAGCGATGACAAAGTACATCTATGGAAAAATAACTTTAAAGATGATTTTACTCTTGGGTTTCGAGTTGATTCATTATATCAGGTCGGTGGAAGTCCGTTGGATGTCATGTCTTGTGACACATGTCTTCAGTGCGAACTATGGCATCAGAGGTTTGCTCACCTTCATTATAAAGCTCTACCGATGTAAGAAAATGGTCACTGTGATGCCCGAGTTCATATTAGAGCATGAAGGTGTATTTCCAGGATGTGTCGAAGGGAAGCTCAAAAGGGGACCATTCCCCTCAAGCCAAAGCAAAACCTCTGATATATTGCAGTTGGTTCACTCAAACATATCCGGTATGATGCCTGTGAACTCCTTGGGAGGATATTTATATTACCTCACTTCTTGAAAAAGAAGGATGAAGTGTTTCCCTGGTTTTGGCACTTCAAAGCCTTGAATCAAACTGAAAAGAAGATCAAGATCTTTAGGACTAATAATGGGACTGAATGTGAATCCAATGAGTTTCATGACTTTTGCAAAGAGGCTGGCATTAAGAGGGAGACTACTACACCATACACTCCGGAACAGAATGGTGTGGCGGAAAGGAAGAATCGTACAATTGTGAAAGTTGTCCGTGCTATGCTTCATGATCAAAGACCTCCGAAGTTTCTATGGGCCGAAGCTGCAAATATCGTCATATATGTACAAAATCAATGCCTTCATCAAGTATTGGGTTCCAAGGCTCCCAAAGAAATGTTCACCAATAAGAAACCCGACGTATCTCATTTTAGAATTTTTGGAAGCCCTGTATATTTTCATGTGCTTAAAGAAAAAAGGAATAAATTGGGTGCATCTGGAAAGAAAGGAATCTTCGTGGGCTATAGCGAAAATACTAAGGGCTATAGAATCTATGTAGCTGGTCAAAGGGAACTCGAGATTAGTCATGATGTCACCTTTGACGAAGATATGGCTCTTAGCAAGGTAGACAATCTTCCTCCTTTAAGGGGATCTAAAGAAACTGACACCGGGGAACCGAAGGAAAAAGAAGATGAGACGATGCCCGACGTGGAAGAACCTTTAGATCTATTGATCCTCCTCCGCAAGAGCCTTCCTTTTCTAGGAAGAGACCTTCATGGCTTAGAGGGACACTTGATGATGCTGAAGGACACATTGCACCCCGAGGAACGTTCCGTGAAAGTAAGAAGCCGAACAGGTATCAGGGTTATCTGACGATCATGAGCACGATCATCCAAAATGAGCCTTCGTCATTCATGGATGTCGTCAAGCATCAAGTATGGAAGGATGCTATGACTGAGGAATATGAGTCCATTATGAAAAATGATGTTTAGGATGTGGTCCCCAGACCCCAAGACAAAGCAATTGTCACTTCAAAATGGCTTTACAAGATAAAGCATGCAGTTGATGGAAGTGCGGAAAAGTATAAGGCTCGTTTCGTCGCTCATGGCTTCTCCCAGAAGGAAGGTATAGACTATGACAAGATATTTGCACATGTTGCTCGATATACCACCATCCGCTCAATCATAGCCCTTGCTGCTTCGCAAGGATGGAAACTACATCAGATGGATGTCAAACTGCGTTCTTACATGATTCGATCAAAGAGGAGGTCTATGTGGAGCAACCCGAAGGATTTGAGATTTATGATCAAGAATCTCATGTGTGCAGGTTGAAGAAGGCCCTCTATGGGTTAAAGCAAGCACCCTGAGCATGATATGAGAGGATCGATAGCTACTTGATGAAGTTGGGATTCACTAGGAGTGATGCCTACCCTAAACTTTACTTTAAGGTTATAGATAACAAGCCTCTCATACTGGTGCTAAATGTTGATGACCTCTTTCTAACAGGTGCAGACCCTCTCATTCACAAATGTAAGAGGGAGCTGGCTTCTGAGTTCGAGATAAAAGATCTACGACTTATGCAATATTTCCTAAGACTGGAAGTCTGGCAGAAACCAGGGGAGATTTTCATTTTCCTATCTCAAGGAAAATATGTGGTGAAGATATTGGAGAGATTCAGCATGGTGGACTGCAAGCCCGTAACTACCCCGATGGAGCTTGACTTCAAGAAGTTAAGCGGTAGTGCTACCAGACCTGTTTTACGAAATGCTATCGAGTATCGTCAACTCGTCGGAGCATTAATGTTCTTGGTGAACTCCCGTCTGGATATATGCTTTGCAGTCAACATATGGTTGAGCCTCACCACTCACATTGGATTGGTGCCAAGAATTTGTTGAGATATCTTCATGGCACAATCACTCATGGGTTGAGATACACTGTCGGAGATGTGAGACTACTTGGGTATATTGATGCTGATTGGGTAGGGAGTGTGGTGGGCCAAAAGAACACTTCTGGGTGTTGTTTCTCTTTGGGATCTGTCTCAATATCCTGAATGAGCAGGAAGCAGAAGTCGGTGGCTCTAAGCACCGCCGAGGCAGAGTACATTGCTGCTAGCATGGCCTCCTGTGAGGCAGTCTGGTTTTGAAAGCTCTTCAATGAGCTGTTTGGATTTACATTAGATACCACCGTGATTCTGTGTGACAACCAGAGCAAGACCCGTTTATCAGAGAATCTCGTATTTCATGATCGCTCCAAGCATATCGATATCAGGTACCACTATATTCGAGATATGGTGCAGCAAGGAACAATAGGCTCCAACATATCGGTACATATGAACAGGTCACCAACATTTTGACAAATCCCCTAGGAAAGGTCAAATTCCTAACTTTCCGAGAACGACTTGGTGTCGTTCAGAGACCCTCTTATGAGGGTCGAGTATGATGTATTGAGCTCTGGGAGCTCCAAGGGGGCACGGGGTACTTCTTGGAGCGACATGTGACCACAAGGCGACTCACCATCCCCTGGTGGTGCACTATGTACAGGGTAAAGGTTCAACCTTCCCCTGTGACACCCCGTGGCAACTGTGGAACAAAATGATTACTTCCCCTGTGGGCCAGGATGATTCACTCTTCGTGGCCACTGTGGAGCAGGATGATTAGTTCTCCTGTAGGCCAGGATGATTAGTTCTCCGTGGCATCCACTGGACAGGATGATTCGTTCTCCTGTGGACAAGATGATTAGTTCTTCTGTGGAGGCATCCCACCCATGCAGTCTGGGACTCATGGGAAGTACCTCTCATCTGATCAATGAGCAAGGAAATGAGGATAGGGACCATAGTAGTACTATCGATGGACGCATCGTTGTATCTACCGTGCTCCCTATGCTAGGATGACCTCCATTGATCTGGGATCAAGGATACTGAGCTGGGATCACTGAGAGTGGTTCACACTTGAGACTGACTTCGGGTCAGTGGAGGATGGTATGATACATCCTCGATCATTTCTTCTTCTTCATAGTTCGAGCTGAGCTGAGCTGAGTGGGCTCAAGTTGTACAGGACAATGCATTTGATGGATGGATAGCAATGACAGTCTGACAGATTTCAAATGAAGTTCTCCCTAGGTGAGAGGGAGTGTTAAAATTGGCAACTAGGGCCAAACTCCATGTAGATCACCTTATTTATGGCTTTTGATGTTTTTCCTAGATTCCTCTCATCAAGAGGTGTAGGATTGATCTAAAGATCATCCGATTCCGATAAGTATTTATGGAGATATGAAGTTATTTTGATTATGGAAAAATTGTCAAGGACGGCCAGCAAACTTATATAGGCTCAAAAGCCCAACAATCATGTCTATTCAACCTCAACATTTGCATATAATACAAGGAGCATTCTCCTCATTTGGACAATTCAATTCACTCATCTTCTCTCTCTCTCTCTCCTACGCATAAAGGAGCCCCTCTCTCTCTCACACGTGTGGTTGAAAGGAACACGTCCTAGGGCAAGGAAGACGCAGAAAGGACACTAGGGCAGCAGGTCATTTCTTTGACCAACGTTGACCTTCCAAAAGTGTGAATTGGGTGTGGTTTCCTCTCCTAGGCAGGCTGCAATTTTGGCACAGAAATCGAGGTGATCTGACCTCTGGTTTGCCCAGTGTTGACTACCCTAGTTTAGGGCTACAAGTTGACTTCAAAAATCTGGAAATTGACTGAACTTTTGGGGCTATTCAAGGGTTGTTTCTTCAGACTGTGTGAAGACAAGTTGACCGGAAATTGACCAAGTATTTTAGAGGTCAATTTCAGCTAGTTTGACCAAGTTTGACTTTGCTGATCTAGGGTTTGTTGCTGCTGATATAAAATTACAGAATTCAGATTTTGTACTATCTCTCTGCTGAACTATTGAAGATAAAAGAAGATTTGATCAAAGGGTTTCCCCGCATTGGGGTTTGTCCCTGGCTAGCCGTGACATCTTGTGTCTCTTGTCTAGGCTTGTTTTCTATTGATCATTTAATGTTTTATCTGCACTTTACTTAATGTATATGTGATTGCTAATATGTGGCTAATAAGAAAAAAAATAAGTAAACTGCTCTAAGCATAGAACATACCATAATTTAACAATCACCCAACACTAACTCTGGGATTTTGCGGGTGGAAGATGACGCTAGGCAAGTAAGGGTGGACCTAGAGGCTTTTGAAGGTTGGTCTACAAAACCCAAGTCTCAGAAGTTGGACGCTAGGGCCAAAAGGAAAAATGCTAGGCCTGGAGGTCAAATTTGATCTTGCAACTAGGGCTTTGTTGTTGGATCTTGTCGCCGAAAGGTTGCTAGTTCATTTTTGTTGGAGAACGTGAGTTTTTGTGGCTAAATTTTGACATGGAGACTCTTATAAAGGGTGTCGCAGATATTTGAGGGCCTTAGAAGCTTAGCCGCAAGGGTTAGAGGGCAAAAACCCTAGCCGCAAGCCCATTTCAACCTCCACATGAAGGTTGCAGGCCTTAGACCATTGGAGCCTTGGCCACAGCGCTAAGAAGGCTTATCACCCTAGCCTCTACCCCTTTTCATGCATTGAAGTTAATTTCTACGACTAATATGAGATTTTGCAAGCTTGAATACAAGGGTTTACTGTACTTTTTGATATTTTGAGCTACTATTTTATGAGTGCAAGTATTTGAGGGTAATCCCCTTTTCATCTCCAAACTTGGCATAGGCCACTAGGCCTCGAGGTTTGTTTTTCTCACCCTCATTGCTCTCTTGTGTTGAGTACATAATTTATATCAGATCTGATCATTGATATTACATTGGTACAACTATCAAACATAAGCCTACTCAACCCAATAACTATGTTATACACTCATTGAAGACATCACACATTGAATAAAAGAAGCAAATTCACAAATCTAGTTGGTCTATCATAGTTGTCATATACTTTTCTGAGGCCTAATTTCAATAGCAGAACTTTGATCTGTGTTGATTTCTAGTAGCATCGGATGTGCTCTAAGCATCAAAATTCGCAAGGAGTCTTGAACACATGTATTCCAGAATACAGAGAAATCGTTTTGGGAAATTCCAGCCGAAAATAGTTTTATTAAAATAATTAATTATTTTTAACGGGTGGCTAAATCTAAACTTAGAAATTAAAATAATTAAAGGGTATTAATCAAACTGTGAGTGAAACTTCTAAAAGAAGACAAGGATCAAGCCAAAATGATCTGAGCCATTCATTAGAATCTAATCTGGGTCATTGGTTCCCAACGAGAAGATTATAAGAGGAGGCTTAGTGGGCATTTGGAAATCACATCAAGTAAGAGATCAGAGATCGAATTTCTGAAAAGAGCAGCGAAACAGTTGCCAAAGAGAGATTCGAAGTGATTTCTTGCAGTGAAGGGCAGGGATAGTATCCGGAGGGAAGTTTTCCTAGACCGGAGAGAACAAGGTAGAAAGGGCGGAGAGATGTCCAGAGAGGCTAATGCAAAGCTACGTTGTGGCAGCGCAGAGCTTTAGAGGGAGATCGAAACTCTGCTAAGGAAGTCGAGTTCCAGATCCAAAAGCTGAGGTGTGAGACCGGGAGGCCTGAGAGCTGAAGATTCCAGCCAGCAAAGGATTAGAAAGAGGTGCAGTGCAGTCCCAGCTGCAGTGACACAGTGACTGTGTGGGAGTAACGGAGAACTGCACAGAGGCAACGCAAACGCTCACCTCCAGTGCAGATCAGTTTCGGTTCTTCCAGTGACGAAGTGAGATCATCTCACTATTATTTTTGCCCAATTTCTCTCTATATCGAATAGCCAATTGGGCATCCAATGAATTGTACTCAGATTTACTACTGCTTATTTACTACTACTGCTTGTACTCATTCTGATCTATTTGGTATGTTTCCCGTGGGATCTAGAATTTGACATTGGGCTTATAAGTAAAATTGAAGTTTGCATTACTATAAGTTGCTCTATATTTGCAACTAATGTAACCAGGGTGCTTGGTAATTTCACGCTTGCAGCATAGCTAGTCTTGATTGCAACTTTATCTTTTATATTTTGCTTGCAATCCACATATCTGCATGGTAATAGGTTGCAGCTATCCTATTTGTGCTCATTAAAATCTCTTTGCTGCAATTATTGATCGCGCTATATCTCTACTCATTTATGCAGCTGATGATCCACTGCATATGCTAATCACAAATAAGAATGTGTTTTTCCTATTCACCTACAATTCAAATGATAAGAAGTATCGTGCATGTTTATAGAAAATATAATTATAGGAAGCATGCTATTAAGTTGCCCTAGCCTTGTGGATTCAAGGTAAGTTATTGTAGGAAATTTTCCAATGTTCAAGGTTTGGGAGGGGTGTCTCATTTATTTTTCTTGCAATTGAGGCATGGTCAAGAGTAATAGTCTCACAATTACATTCTTATGCATCCTCTAAGCTTGTTTGCCTAATTTATGGTACTAAAATCATTGGACTTTGCAATACAGTGCCTTGAGAGTTGCGACTTAGTAGATTTTATCTTTTAGCCTCTAGGCATATTCCTCTTCAAACTTCAAAAACCAAAAGCACTTAATGGAAGGAGTTTGTAGTGGTCTGGACTCTGAAGTCTGAACAACCAAAAAATGCATATTCCTTCTGACCAAACCTCTTACTAACCTTTCCTATGATTTGGGTCAATCTTGGGTTGATACCTTAAGGTGAATAAGAAAAAGAACAGCGTGTTTTTAACCCGCGGAAGTCATATTTTTGGGATTCAAATCCCAGAATCGGGATTCGATGTGCTCGTACGGGATTTGTACGAATCCTGTACGGACACATTGAATCCTGTTTTGGGATTTGAATCCCTGTCAAATCGTATCCAAATCGCAGGATTCAGATTCGACAAGGGGTTTGGACAAATCCGGTTACATAGGATAGATCTTGAAGTAATTTCTATTTGGCACAATAGTGATCTTGTTTCATTAGCACATTGTTTTAAATGAGATTATTCCTAATATTGCTCTCTAAGTACTTTGTATTGAACATCATAACGCATCTAATCCTAAGAAATTTAACTTGAAGTAATTAAGAGACCATTTGATAATCTCATTTAAGGCAATCACTTATAACTCGCACTCCATTTTACGATTAGATGTGCATTAATTAATTCACCTCCACGCATAAGTTTGGTTGAAAGAAGATAGGACCAGCTTTCTCACCCAGCTTGCGAAGTTTAGACCCTTACTTGTCGTTAACACGGTGACCCTGTCATCATCAGGGCCATAATCCCTACAACGCTGGAGGAATTTGGGTGGTTAGAACCACTGTTGATAATATTGGCGATATTTGAAAATATCGTGATATTTTCGGCAAAACGATATATCATCGCAAAAATATCGCGATATTTTCTGTTATGAAAATAGCGCGATATCGGCAAAATATCGGCTATTTTTAAAAATCTCAAGAAAAAAATTACTTTTTTATGCTTGTTGATATTTGCCGATAATTTCGCCGATATTGCTAATAAGATGTTTTCTGGACCCTCTTCAATATTTTGCCGATACCGATATTATCAACACTGGTTAGAACCCCAAGGTAGGTATCGCTAATAAGGCCACAACCTTCTTCCGCTGGGTTTCTCTCCACAACCTACATTTGAGACTAACTTCAAAACAGATGAGAGAGAGCGCTCACTTAGAATAGGCATTTAATCTAAAATTAACCAAGAGTTTGCATTTCACTTAGTTCTAGGTATCACATCTCCTATAGGATAGTTTTCATCCTAGTAGCAATTGTTCATCCAATAACTTGGAAATTAATCTTTGTTATACCAAAACCACTCTTGAGAGGTGGGAAACCCGTTCCAATGGTTCCCACGCTCCCAAGAGCTTTGGAACTATATGGGAACGTTACCTTTTCAAAGGGAGTTGCAATGGGAGTTGGGGAAAGTTCTAGAAGCTTTGAAAACTATTTTTTTTTGGAGTTTGGACATTCCCTGAGGTTGGGGAATACAAAACTTGTAGATAAATATGTTGAACTGCCCACAAAACATGGGCCTATGTTGAAATCTTCGCTAGAAGAAAGGCCAAAGACATCCTTTGTTGATTTTTGGGTAGCATCGGATGTGCTCGAGCTCCAAAATTTTGTGGAGGGGCTAGAACCAATGTTGCAGGAAACGTTCCCCCCCCGCGGATCTAACCCCCGAAGCGAGGTTCGTACGGATGCATCCAGGAAGCGCCTCCCGAAACGCGCTTCCAAAATTCTGAAACGCGTTTCAGACTGATAATGACGCTTCCTGGAAATTCTGGAAGCGTCCCTCTGAAACGCATTTCGGAATCTTTGAAGCGCATTTCATACGACGCTTCGACCATATGAAGTGCGACGCTTCAGAGGCTGAATCGTACAGTGCCCGTACAATTCCGTACATGCTTCGGAAAAGTGCGTCGCACGGCCTAAAAAAATCGGTTTTTTTTTTTTTTTGGTGAGTTTGTTTGTTGGAAGTGGGTCCACCTTGGTTTAGGGTGAGGAATGAAGGGAATAAAGCCCCCATTCATCCCTCGTTTACTCACTTTGAGTTTATGAGAGTTGGAGAAGAGAGGAGAGCTTGGAGGAGTGAAAGAGGAGGAGCTTGGAGCAGGAGCTTGGAGGACTTCATCTACAAAAGCTAGAGAGGTAAGTGCAAGCCCCAAACTCCCTTAATTTTTTGACATTCTTTTTGTATTTTTCTCCTCCCTCTCCTACTCTTTCCCATTGTTTCTACTTGCTCCTTTACTTGCAGGTTGTCCACCACCTATATCCATATTCCAAGATGGTGTTCTTTTGGCTTCTATGTATCATATTCATTCCACTTTTGGTTTTAATGATGGTAAGGGGGAGTAGGAATAGAAGGGAAGAAGCACAAGAGGACAGTGGTCCAATATGAGTGACACAATGTATGATGAGGAGGAAGGGGATGATGTTGAACCTAAAGGGGAAACTAAAACACTAGAGGGGAAAGATGCATTAACACCCTTGTGGAACTATGTGACCAAACTTTAAGGGGGAAAGGGTGGTGGAAGCTACAAATTTTTGTGCGCTCATGGTTGTCATGGAGGAAAACCATTTAGTGGTTCATATACCCGTGTGAGGCGGCATCTTTGTGGGGTGTTGGACAGTGATCATAAAAAGGGTCCTGTGGGGATACAAATTTGCCCAAACATTTCATCTGAACAAAAAAGAAAAAACATCCAAATAGAGGAGGTTGCACAACAAAAAAACAAGAAACAAAAAACTCATTATGAATCAAGTGCAACCTCTAGATTTGGTAACTCATCTCCTTATGGTACTTCTGAAAGCTCTAGAGGTAGAAGAACAATAGGGGATTTCCTTAATGTTGCTGGGAGGGATGATGTGGATGGAAAGATAGTCCATTTTCTTTGTGCTTACGATGTACCATTCAATGTGCTTCGCTCTCCTTATTGGCATGAAATGGTAAAGGCCATCAATGAAGCCCCAAAAGAATACAAGGCCCCCAACTATGAGAAAGCTAGAACAGTGTTATTAGAAAGAGAAAAAGCTAAGGTTCAAAGAGCTTTGACACGTTTTACAAATGAGTGGGTAGATTCTGGGGTATCCATTGTATCAGATGGGTGGACAAATATTAAAAACCGACATTTGATAAATGTTCTTGGTGTTTCTGCTAGTGGTGCAGTATTTATTACATGTCATAACTCCTCCTCCATCAGTGCATCTGCACAAAACATTATAGATCTCCTATTGCAATCAATCAAAGATGTTGGTCCAAATAATGTGGTTCAAGTGATCACAGATAATGCAGCAAATTGTAAGGCAACAAGAAAAATTACTGAGCATGCTCATCCACACATCTTTTGGTCTGGGTGCCTTGTTCACAAATTGAACCTTTTGATGCATGATATTGTGAAGCATAAAGAATGTGGGTGGATTACTGAGCTTTACAGGAGAGGGAAGCAACTCATTAAATTCATGACAAGGCATACAAGGGTAAACTACTTCTATGGCACTTACTCCAAGTTGCAATTGCTTAAATTTTCAAAGACAAGATTTGCCAGTTACTACCTCACCTTTAAGCGGCTAGTGTAGGTGAGACAAGCTTTAACTAATTTGGTGTGTGCTGAAACATGGGATGACACTAACAGAGATGCTGCTAACGCAGCCAAGGACACTATTCTTGACATGTACTTTTGGTCACAGGTTAAATATGTTTTGCAATTCACCAAACCAATTTATTACATAATCAAGTTTGGAGATTCAGATCGACCAATAATTGGGGAGGTGTATGACCAAATGGATAGCATGTTGGGGCAAATTAAAGACATTGTTGAGCCTAGAGATATCACCTTGTACAATTATATTCGTGCAGAGGTGGGAAACCGATGGGAAATGCTAAATGTTCCATTGCATGCATTAGCATATGTTTTGACACCTAAATACTATCATCCATCATGGCTTTCAACACCAGCACCTGGGGGTGGAAGTAGGAGAAAATCACACCAAAATCAAGAGGTTCACAAAAAATATATGGCTGCATTGAGTAAATTAATCCCTGATGAGGAGGAGGCTGCCATGGTACGGAGACAGTTGAACAACTATAAGCTTAACACTAGTCCATTTGGGAGCATGTATGCAATTAGAGATCAAGAGACTTTTTCTTCTCTTGAGTGGTAGAACATGCATGGAGGGGCTACTCCACTTCTACAGACTTTGGCATTGCGGGTGCTATCACAGGTGGTAAACACTTCTTCTGTAGACAGGTGTTGGAGCTCTTGTTCTTTCATCCACAGTGTCAAAAGGAACAAGTTGAGTTTAGACTGGGCAGAGAACTTGGTTTATGTTCATTACAACTTGTGATTGTTGTCCCATTACTGTGAAGATGCAAAGACTAATAAAGACCTGTTGATTCGGGACAAGAATTCAGAGGAGCCCAATTTGGAGGATGGAGTGTTGCAATTAGAGCAATTAGAGGATGCTTTTATCAAGGTATGTCCATTGTGGTATGAATTTTCCTTATAAAGCATTTCTCTAATTCATGTTTTTATTTTTTTGTTAACTAGTATTTTTTTTTGCATGAATTTTTTGAGCGATTCTAGGAGGATGATGATCGTGTTGAGATTCCACCCCGATCTGGTCCCCTAGTTCCTAGGTTCCATGGTTCAACACCAACAGCAGGGAAATCATCTTCATCAGTTTCAGTGCCACTGCCACAACTTCCACAGGCAGCATCTTCTTCATTGCCAGCAGCATCTTCTTCATTGCCACCACGTGGAGGCCCGCCGCCACGTTCTCTTCGTGGTGGAAGGAGGAGAGATTAGTAGATATATTCACAATTTACTACTTTTGTCATAGATTAATCATTAGACTTGTGGGCTTGTGAATTTGAACATTTTTTGTCTTGGCGGTGACCAAGTGACATATTTTGTAAACATTATTATTTGAATTTTGGACATGACAAATGTTGACAATTGCTTACTTGCTAGATAAATCATAATATTCTCTGTGTTATGTTTTATAATATGCTTAAATGTTTTATGTTTTATGTTTTATAATATGCTTAAAAATTTGATGTATGTTTGTAATTGCTAGAATATAGATGGTTGATGTACATATGAGTAACTACAATGGAATCATGGATGCCATATCTATCTTGATTTATGCAAAAATATGCATGTTTTCATGTCTTCTACAACTAATTTGGTATTTGGGATGTTTGTTTTGAGTTAATTGCAAAAAATATAAAAATATGTATAATATAATATATATATAACAGACGCTTCGCTTCCTAGACTCTTGGAAAATGACGCTTCCGCGTCCCCACTTCCAAAAAGCGTTCCTGCTTCGTGCAACATTGGCTAGAACACATGAGATCTCCAAGAGCCAGAAATCGTTTGGAGAAATTCCACCCAGAGTGCATGTTATTCAAATAATTAACTATTTTTAATGATGCCTAAGTTAAAATTTAGGAAATTAAAATAATTAAAGCGAATTAATGTAAATATTGGTGAGAAGCTTCTAAGTGACGAGGATCAAGTCTAATTTAACCTTAGCCGTTGATTAGAGATTAGATCACGGTCGTTGATTTCTCAACAGGAAAAGTATAAAGGAAGACTTGGGGTCAGTTGGAGGACACACACAATGAGAGCAGCAGTTGAGCTAGATCGAAATTATGGGGCGTGGTTTGCTGAGAATTTCGAAGTAAGCTTCTAGTGCAGAGAGGGGCAATTCAGCAAAGGGACTTCCGTCCAAGTTCGAGAATAGATAGCATAGAGGCAACGCAGCACAAAGGAGAGACAGCGCGGCTCCAGAAAGGGTGACGCAGAGGCTGGAGGGCTGACGCAATCACTTAGAGGCAGCGTTGGGGTTTCTGTGAGGCAGATCGGGCATCAGTTCAGCAGATCGACTTCTGAGTTGGGAAGGCTCACTGGGAGGGTGACGCAGTTCCAGCGCAGAGCTAGAAGCAGCCATTGCTGCACAGCACTGGGGACAACGCAATCACCAGTGGGGTTTGTTCATCCAGTTGCTGGATCTGCAAAAATATCTATCCTCGGATAGAGGTACTTCTGTCGGGTTTATTCTCTATTGGGTGAGCCAGATTTGGCACCCTAATTGTATTCAAAAATCTGCTTAATAATAAAACCCTCATATTTGTTGCATCGGTTTTCCCACACTAGGTTTTTCCAAGGACGTTTAGTCCAAAAATAAGTGTATCCTTTGTGTGCTTGTCTCATTTATTTTTTCAGTACTTGATCTGTATATTGGTGTAGGTTGCAGTGTATTTGCATTAATATTTTCTGAATATTTCTGAAAATAACTTGTTAAAATGAAGAATACAAGTAGGTAATGCAAATTAGTTTACTGCAGTAGGATTTTTGATTTGTTAGATTCATAAACCTTCACATCCTTAACATCAATATCCTTAATTGAGCAATCCCTTGATGGGTTGAGGAAGTGTGTGGCCCCTCGACGTAAGGGCAATATCTAGGATGTCATGCTGATGAGTATTTCTTTTGTTGTTTATGTATATATATCACAGAAGATTGTGTGTGTATATTGTATGTGGTAGTCAATGCTTAAACATTAGAGTTGTTTTTTTCTCATAGGAACAACTAGAGAAACATGTCAGGGAACTGATAATGAACTTGACATTTATTATATATATATAAGGGAGAGACTCAGGAGAGAAACACCCAGAGAATATACTTAATATTATAAGAGAGTTATAGATTTATATTATATTTTAAATTGATTTTAAAATATCTGAATATTTTGAATTCAATATTAATTTTGATTTTATTAAATTATATAATTAAAAATTTTTATTTTTTTATTCTTATTTTATTTTTTTATTATATATTACCGCTCCCGATTAGTTGTTTCCAGTAAATTTTGGGGAAACCTCTAGCCGTTCCAGACACCCATACCCAAGTTCCCAAGGTTCCCACGTCCCAGAAACTCGTGCAACATAGAAATTAATCTATATTGTGCAAGTAAATTGACTCCCAAGGCACTGGACTCTAATTGATAACTTCGACAAATCTAATCAAGTTGTGCTAAATAATTAAACTTGCCAATTATCTTCAACCAAGTTGCTAGGCCATTTAGTTGTGTCTCCCGAAGTCATTGTTTCATCCATAGGGACTACCCCCCTTAGCTTGTTGTTGGGAGACAGCTTAAACGAAGAAGGTCGCGATCAAAGTGACAGCGCCTGCCCTAAGCATTGTCACATTCACGTGTCCAATTTGAGCAACAATGAGAAGAAATATGCTTGTGTCATTGTGATTGAGATTGGTTGTGTAATTTTGCTTCCATTGAATACTTGTTAGGAACCTAGTTGCGTGTTTATTCACTAAGTTTTCTCCTAAGAATTAAATACCAAGTGTTAGGTTCACAAGAAAACTAATAGTGTTTCCTCATAGCTTTGGCTCCCATGGTCGAATTTTTGGAATGGAACATACAAAGTTTTAGAGAGGCTTGATAGAGCTATACTCTCAAAGACCTTCCCTTTCAATTATATCAAAGGTAGCTCAGCAAAAGTCATGTGGGAGATATCTCTCTCTGACCAACAACCCATTTTCTTTACCATTTCTTAGATAGTTATAAGAATGAACATTAAAAGAATAGCTTCCTACTTAATATTTCACACATGTAATTCATTCATTGTGTGAACTCTATCAAAAGGATCTATAGTTTACCGTGAATCCAAGGGGAGATACTACTCTAGTTCACAGCGCACTTGCAAAAAAATTCCATCAAGTACAAGCACCACAAAGCTATTGAGAATGAACTAAAATAAGTTAACTAGAAGCTCTAAATTAATGCTTTTAATGAAAAAATCTAAAAGCGACCAATCAACGCATGAAAAAAGGATTAAGTTCATCATGCTAGAGCAAGCTAGTTGTGAATTACATTGCACCAAATCTAGTCAAAGGATCAAGCGAATATTAAATAACATATGGCCATGTAGAGATATTATCCACCGGGTCCACTAGGTCGCAATGCTTTTGCAAATAGCTTACATCAATAATGAGTACTACAACGCTGTTGAGAATGAACTGAAACAACTTAACTAGAACATCTAGGTCAGTGCTTTAATGAGGAATTCTAAAACCGACCATCCAAGTCATTTATAGTGGATTTAGTAGAAAACTGGTTGGAAGTTATATTGCACCAAATCTAGTCAAAGGATTGGTCAATAAAGCCCTTCTCAAGGCTTTGGCCTCCAAAGAAGAAGCTAAAAATCTTGCGATACTCATGTTACTCAAAGGTAGCATTACCAAGTAAGAAGATAGCTAGAAGGAAATTGGGGGCCACTACAAGATTGTTTTCCTATCTCAAGTGAATACTAAAGAGCATACAATGGCTATGTAGGCATGCCTTGACATTGAACCATATTGTCCATCTAGAAGCTCTTGATGAGTGCTTATAAGAATTTTAGAATTGACCAACTCATTACTAGAAGGATTACTAGAAGTTGACCTTGGATGAGATGGAAGTTGCTTAATGGAGATAGACGGCTATTGATAACAAATTTCCAGAACTTGACACCTTCCCATGTGAATTCTATAAGACCACGACAAATTTTGTCAAGCCTAACAAGCTATATGTCTACATGGAAACCATTTGGGGAGTATATCAACAGAGGTCTATATGAAGTTTGTACCCAAACTTGGCAGCCCTGACTAGTTTCCAATTGGAAGCCCATAGAACTACTCAAGGTTTCATATAATGTCTTGGCAAAGAGTAATGTCCCCCATCACTTCTGCACGAGACCATGGGAGATTTACCCCATTTTGATATTATTAGTATTAATAAAAAGGGGAAAATGATTATTAATGAAAAGGCAACAAAAGTTACTTGGGAAAACAAGTGGCTCGTCATTAAATAATGAAAGAACTAGTTCTAGAAGGATGGAGAAAGTCCTATGAAGTCTTATAAAAGAATAAGAGGAAGCCATTCTTGATCATTCTATCTTGTGATTTCTCATTGTCATTAGAGTGGAGCTCAAGCGAGTTTCAGACCGAGGGTTTGAGATCCTCACACTAGTTTCAGTGTATTTCATTCCCACCCTAGCTAGCTTCTATCCAATTTTGGTGGACACCTTTGCCACCCTAGTTGGAATTCATATATTATTCAAATTTCATTGCTAATTTTGTTGCAGGGAAAATTGGAGAAATTTATTGTTTCATTGCAAGAGGAGGCTTTCCCTGAGGAGGCCTAGTTGTTTCAGATATCATCATTATTCTCTCAAGAGGCCAAGACCAGGATGTGCTCGCAAGAGATTTATCTTGTTGGAGGCAGGTTTGAAGGACAAATTGGCCACTCATCAAGGGTTGAATTCACTTCACAAACCTGAGGCCAAAATTGATGTTTCATTGAGGCCGAGTTGGAAAGCTATTGAGGACAATTTTGTTGAGGGTTGTTCTTGTTCGTTTACACCTGACAGACAATTAAAGAAGGGTTCAATCTCTGAAATCAATTGAGTTGAGATTCCAATTTTTGGAAGGGTTGAGTTCCTCAATCAGAAGGGCACGAGTTCAGTGGATTGTAATTATTTTTAGAAGGCCAAATTTCCCTTATCTTCAGC
This sequence comes from Pinus taeda, assembly GCA_000404065.3. Classification (NCBI taxonomy): domain Eukaryota; kingdom Viridiplantae; phylum Streptophyta; class Pinopsida; order Pinales; family Pinaceae; genus Pinus; species Pinus taeda. The sequence goes on from APFE030086512.1 coordinate 171,162, forward strand.
AGTCAGTTCTTTCAACCTTGGGGGCGTATTTGTCAGTGAACCTGAAGTTTAAATATCATTCCAGGACGTGGATTATTGAAGATTTCGTGACTCAGATTATCTCTTCAGCAAAGGGCAAAATTTTATATTCTCTAAGGGTCGAATTGTTGGCAAATCCTCGCATTTCCTGCAGACTGAATTCTCTCATTTCTTCGAGGCCGAGAGCATCCTAATTGCAGGCCGAGACTCACTTTATAAGATGTCATTTGGAGCCAAACTCTGTCTCATTTCTGGCGGAGGTTATTGTATACCAGAGGCCTGAGTTCCTATTGAATGAAAGAGTTGTTTGCTACAGGGGGTTCATGTCTGAATGTGATATATGTTGTTTAGAAGGCCCAGATCTCCATCCCTTGAAGAGGTCATGATCCGGAGGACAAGTTCCTTCCTAGGTGATTATTTGTGTTCAGAATTATATTGTTGAAGGATGCCTCAGGTTTCCCAAGCATTGTAATTCATCTTCTTCAGTTGAATAAAATATTGTTTGCCTCTAATTTCATCTTTGTGCCAGTGTACCAGTGTGCTTTTGAAATGTTTGACCAAAGCTCTGTGTACTAACTGTTTGTAAAAAGGCATCAACAAAAGGTTTTTTTCTAATTTATTGAAAATTTTTGCATCATTTAGCTCTGGTTTATTAAACAATGACATTATTTTTTTGAGTTAATCATACCTGGCTTAAGATTGTGTGACAAGAACTAATGGACTTCATCCATTGCTGATTTTCTCTAGATAACATTATAATTGTTTGGGAAAGAATGGAGTGGGCCTACTGCCTAGGCCTACATGCTCTCTTTACCAGACTTTGAAAAAGACTATGAGAAAAACAAGTGTTAAAATGTGCAACTAGGGCCAAATTCCACTTTGGGCGGCTCATTGGCCTAAGATGATTATTAGACAAAATTTCTCTTTTCGAGAGGACCAAAATTGACCCTGGAAGCACTGAATTTGGACAAGGAGAAATATGGTTTTAATGTCAAGCCCACAGGTGCACATTTGGTCAAGGTCGGCTTGGTGTCAAATTAATTATTAGACAAATCGATCCCCCTCCATCACATATAAATAAAGGAGACCCTCAACCTCATTTGGCACATTCATTCACACATCATTCTCTCTCCTCATCTGATTGGTTCATACGTCTGATGCAGCTATTCTTCCACACATGCCAGTTTTTGGAGCTGTTTTGCCCTGCGTTCACTTTCTGTTCTAAGGAGACTTTGACCAGCATTGACTTTTGGACTTTGAGGAACTGTTTGACTGTGCTTTGACCAAGAAAGGATCTATCCTAGCAGGTCGCATTGTTTGGCACAGAAAGCGAGGCAGGAGGAGCTGTTTGACTGGGTTTGACCAAAGGTTTGAGGGACTGTTTTGACCACGGGGTGACTTCACCATTTGACCTGGTTTGACCGCCATTTTGTTGATTGTTTTTTATGCTGTTTAACCACCAAGGAAATCTTAGTATCCTTGACTTTGACCAAGCTCCAGAGGAGCTGTTTGACTGCTGCATTGACCATTGGCTGTTGTGTGGTTAGGGCAAGTTGACTGCTATTGACTTTTCAGAATTGCAGTCTTCCATCAAACTGATCAGATTTGACTTTGACTTCATTAGTCAGATATTGGTTTGGATTTCATCGTTGTACTCTATTGGATATTCTCTCTCTGCTGAACATTTGATATTTGATAATAAGAAGAATTGATTAAGGGTTTTCCCCCTTTTGGGGGTTTTTCCCTGGCTTTAGCCAAATATTGGTGCTCTCTTGTCTTGATTTGTCTTCTGCATTTATTGTTTATGTTCTATCTACAGTTGTTGTCAATGTGAATTAAGGGTTTATGTGATTGATACTGGAAATTACAGTGGAATTGTCATTGGGCTAATAAAGGGACATTGGAGTAATTGGTACAAGCATAAAACATACCATTGTTATCGAAAATTAACAAGTGACGCTTTACCCTAGCCATACTGAGGTCCCTTGTGTTTGATTAGTTCTTATTAAAACCTGTGGAAACTTTCTTTGCTAATGTATCAGACTCATGCCTATTTATGCATCAACTGTACCAACATTAACCACAAGTTGAAGGTGAGATTGTCAAAGACATGTGGATCAGATAAAGATACAAATTGCAAGGAATCTCCTTATGTAATACCATCCATTAATGTAAGAAATAATGTTGAATATTGAAATATGATGATGAAGTGTACATCTTATCTATATATATATATATATATATATATGATGGAGTGGGGCATGACTGAGGGTCATTCCCAATCATTCAAATCCACATTATTTATAATATTTAGTTCTATGACATGACCTGAAACAGACCGCAGGCTACATAGGTGTATCCTCTAATGCAGTATAGGATACTTATATAGTAATTTCTCAGGGGATGCACGTCAAAAGAGCATATCATGCTAATGTATGCAATATTCCTTATAGCCTTTGCAACAATTTCAGCAACACAACCCACTTATCTGTGTGTCCACACATATGTACTTGTCACTACTGCAACATGATATGAGAAATAATGCAGACTCTGCACATTTCATTCTAGAAAATATAAAAAGAGACTGGCTCCCATTTTAGCTGCCCTCTTGATAATAGTTGATTGTCCACCAACATTATTCCAAACCATCGGTGCTACCATGTGCAATGCAATCAAACTAACTTGCTCAATACCAGCACTTTCATGAAACTTGCATCCCTCCCACACCAACAGTAATACTACCAATTGAACAAGCAGGTAAATTCAAAGGTTTAATTTATACATCTATGCTATACCAACTTACATATAAGCACATTTTGTACAGCAAAAGGGAGAAAAATAATAACAATAAAACAGATCAGAAAAGGGATATTTACAATGGGACCTTTTCAGGGTCATGCAATGCAATCCAAACACTGGTTGCCACGTCAACATTTTTAGGGACAACTCTCTTAGAAACTGCTGGGGTGCATCTAATTGCATTCAAGCAAGCCATCCGTACATGAGCATGTTTTGAATATATTCCGCCAAGTGCCTGGTACACATTCAAATTGAATATTTTGAAATTCAAAAAAAAATTACATTAGGCACCCTTCAATAAGAATATATATTTACAACAAATGAAACATTATTAAGTGTATCCAGATGTAAATTATTTCAAGATGAGATATACCGGTGCCAGTTCGTTAGGTTTAAGTCCCAAGCACAACTCATTTAACATAGGCCCAATTGAAGCTTGGTAGGCTGGCATGTTACCAAGAACATGGTACAGAACCTGAAATAAAATCCCATAGAACCATCAGTCACAACAGAAATTTGAAGGTCCCAACATTGAATGTCAATCGCATAATGCAAGACAATTATCCACAAAATTCTCGAAAATTAATAGTTGTATTACCACTAACCTCAATCATCCTCAGTCGAGGAAGTGGCACAACTGGATCTAGATGCAAAGAAAGAATCCACAAAACATCATCATGGACCTTTGTCTTCTTGGGAGAAAAAAGAATCTGTTCCAAGATCTGTTTCACAAAATAATACAGACTTCTCTTCAAAGAAATCACTTCAAAAACAAAACCACCAAACAAAAACTAGTACCTACAACCACTTAAACTTAGGAACACAAAAATTAGTCATGGAACTGGGGATTATTCAACTAAATTACCGGAAAAATGAACGTAAAGGAATCTGCAGGGAGTGGACCATCTTTACATGCTGTTACCAAACCAGCTACTATTCTTTCAAACACTCCTGCCACCGGTTTCTTCTTAGCATTTGCTTGATCTGAAGATAAAACCAGTTCCTCTACAATGGATGCCTTTGATGTAGCTACAATTTTTAAAGCCGCACCAAGATCAAGGGCTAAATCCCTTACGGGAGGTGCAACACATCTGGCTAATTTCACCATAGTTTCAAATGCATCACTGTTTACAAGAGGTGAACTTAACAATGGCATCACATAGTCTTCCTGTTTCAACAACACCAAAAAATTAAGGTTCTCTTAACCCAAAGAAAGTCATTATCTTGCCTGCAGAATAAGCATACCACATAAACCTGAACCCTGGTCCAAGTCAATGAAAGAAAATATGAACATGATGGAATTTGACTAATCAGTAAAAATATTAGAAACATATGTCCTTGTGTCTGGACTCTGGCATAGTGCTTTTCATTGACCTGTCATATTAATCCTTGGTATTTAATCAGAAGCTGCTAATCAACCTCAATCAAGAAAGGCATCATCAACAATAGCATACAAGTACCAAAAAGAATGCAATAAAAGTAAAGGAAAGGCCTCCGAAATTTAAACTCATCGTCTCCTTTTTCTTCAAGCCTGTTACACCTTGCAAATGCATCTTCCATTTCACATTTTCATGAGCTAATCAACCTCAATCAAGCACAGAAAAGCATCATCGACAACAGCGTACAACTACCAAAAATAATGCAATAAAAATGGAACAAGAAAAAAACGAAAGGCCCCCGAAATTTAAAGTCATTATCTCCTATTTCTTCAAGCCTGTTACCCCTTGCAAATGCATCCTCCATTTCACATATTCATGAGTTTTCGTGAGTAAAAAAGTGAGACCTCGGGTCTCCCTCAGCAAAAACCCCCGACCCTTCCCCCCCCCCCCCCACATTTGGGAGGCCAACCGTGACGAAGTTCAAACAGCACATCAGTTCACTGACACCCAGAGTGTCAGAAGGATTAGTTTCAAGCAATTCCCGAGCTTCTAGTCATCTTCACGGAGGGATCGAGGGCCAAACAACCTTCATCATCACCAGCAAATTTTTTTCAGTGGATCAAATGTTCAAGATCATTTGCAAAAGCAGCCAAACAAACTTCTCATCTTCCATTCACAGTTATGTTCTCAAATACCCCCATGTTATGAATTTTTCCATACATTAAGGCATGCTTGCTTGCCTCTTTGCCTATCTACATTTTCCTTCTTCTTTTGCCATTCTGCTATGATTTCCATGCCCATGAAACAATGTAAGGGGTTTTTACATAATGGGACAGCAACCTTGATTTTACTTTTTAAATTTTTTATGCACCCTCTTATTATCGTTTTTCATTGCAAATAATCTAATTTAAATTTCTAAAAATTCGCTTTTTTAAATGACGCTGTTATTTTTTGTGTAGTTGGGGTTGAATGCTATTTTTTTGTATTTTTGGTGCACTTGGATTGGATTTGGAAGCTGCCATTTCCACTGCAAATATGCCAAAGGCCTTGGACCTATTTTGGCAGTATGGAGAACTTGAAGATCGGACAACCAGCAACAACTGAATTGCAAATTATGTGGCCAGCATTTGACAGGAGAGCTTAACCGGTTGGAATACCATTTACCTAAAATCCCCATGCATGATGTTGAGATTTGTAAGTTATCTAACCTGGAGGTTATGGGAGCTGCACATGATGCAATTGATGCAAGGACAGAAAGAAAGACGAGGCACCTGCAAACATGGCTAAACGTGCAGGAAGATCTTCAGGGCTATCTAACTCTGAGGCTGAGGGTAGTGGGAGGGGCTCCATAGCTTCACCTACTGAGAGGTCATCATTTTTTGTTCCATGAACGGAGTTGGAGCACAACCTTCAATCAAGTCAGTGATAAGAAAAGGGAGAAGAAAGAAGCGAACAGTGTTATGGGGAGGTGTCTCTTTTCTAGAGTGACTTACCTCTTACCATCACCAAAAACAGTACATTTTTGCAGCCAATGTGTGATGCCATTTTTGTTGTGGACCCAGGGTACAAAAGCACTACATCTAAGAAGTTGTGTGGGCCAATCCTTCAAGAAAAAAGGACAACTCTAGATTGGCAGAGTTGAAGCAGTCATGGGAAGTCTCTAGATGCACATTGATTTCTAATGGCCGCACAAATAGAAAGGATAGATCATAGGACCCTTCTAAATTTCTTGGTACATTGTCCTAGAGGTACCATGTTTATTAACTCAGTGGATGCATCAGCACATGTAAAAGATGTAGCATTGATATGTGAATGGGTTCCTCTAGGAGATTGCTTTGCATAATCTCGTGCAAATCATAACAAACAGTACAGCTAATTATGTGGCTGCTGGTAGAATGCTCGTGGAGAGGGAATGCTCATTGTTTTAGACTCCATGCACTGCACAATGTATCGATCTGATGCTTGAGAATATGGGGAAACTCTCCTTCATGAAGGAGGTGATTGAAATGGCTAAGAGCATCCCCAAGTTCACATATAACCATGTTTTTGTTCTTAGCCTCATGAGGAGATGCACCAAAAACAAGGAGTTTTGGTGTCCTGCAATCACATGTTTTGCCACCAACTTCATTACTCTCCAGTGTTTGCTTCAATGTCAATTTGAGTTGAAGCAAATGTTTGTTTGTGATGAGTGGTGTGAATGTAAATACAGCAAGAGTGAGGATGGGAGGGCCATTGCTAAATTTAGAACCTGATAAGAAAAATCCCCTCAGATGCCTAGAATGTCTAGTAACCCATCCATGGTTACAAGCCAACCATGATAGCTCATAAAATAAATCGAGTAAGCCTTGATAGGGCCACGGTTGGCTGCCGTGTAGGTCTAAAAGGGGAGAGTTGAGGATGAGATTGAGGGCCTCAAAAGTAATGAATAAGAGGGGGATGCCCAACAAATGTTGCAAAACATCTCCAAACCCCAATTTGGGCTTTCTAGGCTCCAAATGGGTCTCATGGGTCTCCAAATGGATCAAGATCAAGTTGATACTCCATCAATGAGGGCTAGAAGATGGCACATGCCCTCCCATGTCTCTCTAGGAAAGACAGGACCTCTTATGGGCCCTGTATCAGCTGCCAAGTGTTAGGTGCAATGTCTAGCTCGCTAGGGAATGTGGTTCAAGTGCACCATCACCTTTGTATAACTAGGGCACAAACAAGCATGTGGTGGTGCTAAAGAAGCCCATGGTGTGGCAATCAATGCTCTACATGGCTAGAGGCCCATGCGCCTCAACACTCACCCTACAATTGCCATTATGACCCTTTGGAGGGCTTGGATCCCATATAGGGAGGCCAAGTCCAAGATGGAAACACATCCGCAATCCTGTATAGGATTTAACGCATCTCCTCAACTTCTAGTACAATAATCCATTAGTGTGATTGAGTAAATAAGCTTGCAAATCAGTGGAAAAAGTGGACACTTATAGTGGCATGCCCTTCCAAATGGGCTTTGAACATATACCATTGTTACCTTCCTGGGTAGGAGTGGTTAATGAAGGATCCTATTAAGTGGTTTCAACCTCCAAGGGAATGACAGGTCCATGGTACATCCATCAAATGGCAAGAGTTATGTGAAATAGTGATGGAACGGAGTGGGGGCAGAGGGGAAGCTCCAAGCCACATGCCATGCTAAAAGGGTAGCTATGATGGAGGCCCACACCTTGGGTGTATCAAATGAGGGAGAAATCATTATACATGAGTCACCCCGACCTTTATTTTTTCGCCCTTCTTCATTTGCCTTTTGCCTTTTATTGATTTTTCTTCATTTTACATCTTCGGGCTCAAGAGGATGAGAGCATGATGTGTAAGATGTAGCAATGATTACCCCCTTAAGTTGGGGCAGTTTATCGCCAACCAAGGGTTGGGACATTCATGGGTTTTTAATGATACAAGTGGCACCCATAGGGGACCTAGGAACCATGGTGATGGCCATAATGATAGGGGATAGTCCTCATGTTCGACTTTTGACCACATGCTAAATTTTATTGTCCCAACCATCTTTTTCATTTTGTGGTACATTTCTTGTTGTATGTGGCCCTATTATGCTTTTATCTTTCTTTTTAGTTGCATCAACATTCGGTCATCATTTCAGGTCTGACCCAAGGTGTGAACAAGGGGAAGGGGAGGCTAACACCTTGTGGGCGCAATGGACAAATGTGGACCCAGATGGGGAAAACGTGAAAAGGGCTTGTAATGAGCGGAGGAGAGTGAGATATATGGTATCAGGAAGTGGGACCACGCAACCAAAATCAGGGTTTCCCATGTAGTGCCACTCCTAGATCTAGTAGCCAATAAAGGAAATCCCGCGGGATTAGGATACAAGATTAACCCCCCAGTTGAGGTAAGGGAACAATAGTATAGTGAAAGCCCTTTCTTTCCGCCAAATACCCCACTTATCCATGCCCAAATGTGCCCGAGAAGAGCAAGTATAAATACCCAATTACATAATGAAAAATCATACCTTCAAGGTTTGAAGGCCCACATTCAAGCACACAATCATAACAGGTGGGCGAGGGCACCCAATGGCTGACTTAGATGGGGGAGAATCTAAGTTGCAGGAAACGCAAGTACAGAGGGCGTTTCTGCCCAGAAACGAAACGGAAACGCGTTTTGGCGTACCGTACGGCCTGGAAACGCGTTTCTGGCCGGCCGGAAACGCGTTTCCAGGCCGTACGGGCCCCGTTTCCCCAAAAAAATGACTTGTTTTTTAAATTTTTTTTTTCTAATTAGTTTTTAAATTTTTTTAGGGTTTCTAAGCTGTTCTAGAAACCATTTCTAAAGTAGGGGTCCAGAATACAACAGTGGTCCTTCTAAAGAATGGGATGTGGATGCAGAAAATCCTGATTTGGATCTCTCTCTTGCTGCCCTGAATATTGAGGACGATTCTGGAAGTGGAATTGGTGCATCATCTTCTTCAGCACCACCATCCACTGTTGAGCATTCTGCTGCTTCTATTTTTGATGAGGATTGTTATGATGAGGATTAGTCTTTTGTGACTTGTCTCTATAGTTCTTGCAGCCTTATAGTCTTTATTGTACTTGCAGCCTCATATACTAATATAAATAAAGCTGATTTTGAGATTTTGCCCTTGGATATATAATAAACTTTAATGGTTGCTTTTGGATTTTCCTATATTTTTATTTTCATTATGTGATCATTCATGACTCATGAGTAAATGTGATATAAATTTAATCTTAATGTTTAAATCATTAATGCTTTATGATTGCACATATATATAATAATTTTTAAATATTTTTAATATATATATATTTTTAATATATATATATATATATTCGCGTTTCCCCGTTTCCTCAAATTTGGGGAGGTCGCGTTTCGTATCGCTTCTCGTTTCGGAAACTCGTTTCCGTTTCCCCGTTTCGTGCAACTTAGGTACATACCCATCCCAACTTCCTCCCTGTGACCCCCTGTCTCTCATTCTCCTTGCTCCCTCCACTTTCCCTAGCTTTTTATTTTTTGTGCCTCCTTTCCTCCTCTCACTGCAGGTCCCTTTGACCCCACATCCCCTCTCCGTTAACTACCACATTCCCATACATCCCTGCAACCTTCCTCTCTTCAAGATCCTTTAATTCCACAAATCACTTGCAGGTTTAAATGCCCTCACCACCTGTACATGGTATGGAGAGATTTGCAGGGAAGTGACAGAGATAGGTCAAGTTTTTGAAGTATCCCCATACAGGTTAGATTATGGACTATAGAGATCACAGTAGAGATACTTTCAAACAATAGTCGTAGAAGAGCCTAGAGGTTCAGCCCCCCAAAATTTGGTGATTCTCTCTACAGACTCATTTCTGCTGGCAGCCCAAATTCATAATCTTGCTAAATTTATGGAACAATTACAAGATGTACATAGTACATACTTAAACAAAGTATTAAAGGTGAAATTTGTGAATTTGATTCTCGAACAAATGCTAGCTGAAAACTGTTAAATTTCCAATACCAATCCAGATTTATACCTCAAATTTTTTTTTTTTTTGTGACCCAAAGGACCTAGCAGCCCACCTGACATGTAACTACTAGTAAACCTCTAGGGGGCCTACGATCTGTGCAGCTCCCCATAGGTCCGGGCTCTCTCCTGGGGGATTGCACAAGATTTGAACCCAAGACTCCCAGTTTAGTGAGACATCATTTTCATGGCCATTGCCAATTGAGCTACCCCCAGTGGACTCTACCTCAACAATTCTTATTCCCAGAAAATTATTATATAAAATTCTGTTTTTTTTTTTTGTTTTGAAAATAAAATGACTGGGTTTTAACTTCTGGAATAAAATATTTGTAGTGGATAAATAAAATCAGAGGGATCAATCAAATCACAACCGTAAGTATACACCCATCACGATTTTCTTTCATTAAAATCCTCGGATAAAGATATAGAAAAATACACAGAAAAAATACACTGCTGAAACCTGTAACTCAGCTCCCTCTAGAAAACTCGGCCCACTAGAAAATCAGCCTTATGAAAAATTTGGTGCTGGATAAACTTGGTCCCTCGGCACTAGCAATTTGGCCCTGCACTCTTAAGAAAATCAACCCACTGGATAAATTGGCCTCTCCCTAACTCATCCTCCTCCTTGTTGTAGCTACTTGGCCTTTGGATTTCCTGAACTCGGCCTCTCGGAAATACTCCCAAATTTCTTTCTGCTGCACTCCTCCCTTCTCTCCAGTCGAGTTGAGTTCTTGCTCTAGAGAAAAGCGCTTCGTCCACTTATGTCTTGAATTTTTTATAATTTCATTAAGCCAAATCCCTACTCCAAATCTCCTAAGTGATTGATGGTCGAGATTAGATCTCGCCTCACTTAAGATCAATGGTTGAGATCATATCTAAGTCACTTAAATAATTATATTATTTATCCTTAGTACTTTTGTTTAATGGTACAAAATAATTAATTAACTTTAATTATCGTAGTTTTCCTAAGTTAGACCTAGGAAAGAAGTCATAAATCACTTACTCCACCAAGCAAGCACCTAAAGAGGCAATTGGGCATCTCGTACATGCTAAGACACCAAGCTCATGTAGAAGACCTTCCGAAGCTACCAAGAACCTCAACACTTCCTCTTAGCATGGAAGCCATTCTTCACCACCCCCAGGTTTCCCTTGTAAAACAAAAATTTCCCTTTCACTAGAGGCTTGGTGAGAAAAGATGCCACATGTTCCTTTGTGGAAATGTACTACAATCTCACAACACCTCTCTGGACCCTATCTTTGATGAAGTGATATTTGATCTTTATATGTTTGGATCTGTAATTAAACACATGATTTTTAGAGAGCTTAATGCAACTTTGATTATCACAGTGAATCACTGTAGGATCCAACTCAAGACCAAATAACGTTGCGAGTATCTTGTGAAGCCATATTGCTTCATAACTCGCCAGACTTGCTTCCATTTACTCTGCCTTTAATGAGCTAAGTGCCATTGACTGCTGCGTCCTTCTATATCACAAGATCATGGCCGTTGCTAAGCTAAAACAACATCCAAACGTGGATTTTATGTCCACAACACTCCCAACCCAATTAGAATACGTGTACCCTTGCAACTCTACTCCATCAACTCCAAGATATCTTAATCCAAAGTCCACTGCACCTAGTACGTATCTCAACACATGCTTTGCTGCCACCGAATGGATCGGCCTTGGCTCCACCTTGAACTAGGAGAGTGTTCACAACAAAACAAATATCTAGCCTAGTGTTGACTAAATACATCAGGGACCCAATTAGTTGCCTATACAATGTGGGATTCACCAACTCTCCCTCAAAAATAGTGTTAACTAGATATATCAGGGACCCAATCAGTTACCTAAGCAATGTGGGATCTGCCACCTCTTCCTCAGAAACACGTAGCTTCTTCAAGTTGGTGGTCATAGGTGTAGTCCTCCATCCAAAATCTCCTCAAGATGTCAATTGCATACTTGCCCCGCACTAGGAAAATTTCTCTTGGTTGCTTAAACACCTCAATCCCAAAAAGATTGTCCTCCATCTCAAACTCCGAAGCATGGTCCTCCTTACACGTCCTTATGAGCTTGTTTGATCCCATCAAGAAGAGATCATCCACATAGAGGATTGAGATAGCCAGTTCACCCTTAACAAGTACAGGGTGAAAGTTGGAGTTCGCTTCACTCTTGGTGAAGCCCAAACCAAGAAGATATTCATCAATCCTGGCGTACTGTGTGCATGGAGCTTGCTTTAGCCCATAAAGGGCCTTCTTCAACTTGCATACATGAGACTCTCTTACAAGCATGTCAAAGCCTTGAGGCGTCTTAATATACACCTCTTCTTCAATCACCCCATTAAGGAAGGCAATCTTCACATCCATTTGATGTATCCTCCTCTTCATCTTTGAAGCAATAGAGATAACCGCTCTAATAGATGCATATTTGGCAACAGGAGCAAATGTTTCCTCATAGTCCACTCCCTTCTTTTGGGAGAACCCTCTCGCCATAAACCTTGCTTTGTACTTCTTGATGCTACCATTAGTTGCGTGCTTGATCTTGAAGATCCATTGAAAAATGACCACAAACTTTCCCTCCATCCTTTGCATTATTTCCCTCACATCATTCCTCATGAGGGAGCTATACTCCACCATGGCATCCCTTTAGACCTGCTCATCTGCAACCTCCTCTAAAGTGGAAGGGTCGGACTCACTAATGTTGCTTGACAAGGCCAAATAATTGGAAAATCTCATTGTTGGTCTACTTTGCCTAGAAGTGCTTCTAGGAGACTCCACATGCTCCTCAAGGCCTTTCAAGGTCTAATAAGCCCATCTCGACCACCTTCTAGTAGAACTCGAATGACCATCTTTCTCCTCCTCTAGATCTACAAGCTGTGTTCATATTGCAAGTGTTGCTAGTCCCTACTCAACGTTACGAGCCTCTTGCTTCTAATCCTCTACCCTTGTTGGCTCTGTATCATGAGACCTCCTAAAGGTCTTGCCCTCCTCGAATCTAACATCCTGACTAACAATCACTTTCCTCTATCCCTGAATGTAGTGTCTGTAGGCCTTTGGTACCTCATTGTAGCCAACAAGAATGCCCTTCTTTGTGAGGGCTCTCGCTTAGTCTTCTCTGTATGAATGTCGACATAGACTGGACTGCTGAAGATGCATAGATGACTCACCTCCTCTCTCACTCATGCAAAGATCTCTTCAAGAGTTTTGCCCTCTAATATTATGTGAGGACTTTTGTTCTACAAATAAACAACTATATTACAGGCCCGCCCCCACAAAAATGTAGACACGCCTTGATCATAGATCATTTCCTTTGTTGTTGCCACCATGGTCTTGTTCTTCCTCTTGACAACCCTATTCTACTGACGGTTATAAAGCGCTGTGAGTTCCTTCTTGACTCCTACCTCCTTGTAGATATCGTAAAACTCATTGGAGGTGTACTTGCCCCCATTATCAAATCTCAACACCTTAATCTTCAATCTAGTTCTCCACAAGAGCTTTGAACTCTTGGAATCGACTGAGGACCTCACCCTTGGTGTTCAGGGAGTAGATCCAAGTCTTCCTGGAATAGTCATATATGAATGTTGTAAAGTAGCTAGACCCTGCGATTGATTCCATTGATATAGAACCACATATATTTGATATCACGAAGTCCAATATCCCCTTGGACTTGGTCTCGCTGTGAGAAAACATTACCTTGGCATGCTTCCCATCGCACACCCTTTTCATACTCCCTCCAACTCGACCCATCCTATAACCATCCTCCATAACATAGGGAACACTTTGTATTGTACGTGTCCCATCCTCTTATGCCAAAGCTCACTCTAGCTATCACTCTCATGTACAAGAGCCTTTACTGGTTGTCCTTTCAACAAATTTAGCTTGTTCTTCTTGCTCCCAATTACTTGCCTCTTGCTGGGATCAACTCCTTGCGACCTAACAACTACTTCACCTACTATGAAGTTGACCTCTAGTCCTCTATCCTCCATGGTTGAAATTGAAAGGAGCTTCTTTTCTGACCATGGTACAAGCATCACCTTGTTCACCTCCATGATGCTACTTGAGTTCATCTGAACTCAATGTTGCAAATGCCATCTACTGCATACTTGGTGTTGTCTGACAAGCTCCACTTGTAGGTACCTAGGCTCTTCGGCCATGTTGGTGAAAACATCTCGAGATCCTGTCATTTGATGTGATGCTCCACTGTCCATCAACCACACCCCTCTTGTAATGTTGCCAGAAAGGCATGACACCAAACCAAAGTTCTTCTCGAACTTCTTGGCTAACTTGTTCATCTATGTTCTGGCTGCTGTAGACGTCTTTCCCTTACCCTTCCTATTTGGACATTGTCCGACAAAGTGACCGAACTCATGACATGCAAAGCATTTTAGTTTGCTCATGTCCTTCTCATTTTTACCTTGTGAAGATCCTCCTCCACCCTGGTTCTGCCTGGCCTTCCCTTTTCCCTTCTTCGCTTGTCCAGCAAGAGCAAGTTCCTCATCCCCACTACCGCTCCTATGTTGTCCACTAGTTATTGAACTTTCCCATATTTCTCTTTGGATGAAGTCACCCCACAACCGCCTCTAATCAGGAAGTTGTTGTCTAGCAAGGATCCCCTCCACAAGGGTGGGCCATTGCTTAGCGCAAACCTTAAGAGCTACCTCCACTAGCTCCGAATCACAAATTGGTTCTCCCACAACTAATAGCTCATCACGAGCTTGCTAGATCCTGGTGAGATATGAGGTTATGGTTTATGATTTGTTCATCTGAATGTTGTTCAACTTGTCTCACAACACCATTATCCTATTTTGATTTTTACTCTGATAAATATTGGTTAAGGCTACCCACATCTGATGTGTTGCATCCTTCCCTGTTATGTGAGGAATTATATGATCCCTTACACCATCTAAGATAATACCCATGTTGAAGAATGTAACTAGGTTCGGTCATCATAATTGTATAATGTAATTTATTTGTCAAAAGAAATTTTACTATGACTTATTAAAGCATGAGTTTCATGCTTGGGTCAATTATTTTTAGATCAAAGCCTCCATTGCAGACTTCTAGGTTTTATGTCAAGTCTCCTTGTCCATGTCATAATGTAAAGAACCCTTCTTGGGATTTATTTGTCAAAGAAGAAATTTATTTTATTGTATTTTAGGTCTTCTAGGCCTTCTCTGTTGAAGAATCTAGGGCAGTTAGAGTTGATTAGGTTCTTCTTAGCATGATAACTATTTGTGAGGTGTTTTCAATTTTTCTTTTTATATCGATCTTCACTTATTATTATTAGTGTGTGTCTTCTTTAGTTCATCAAATAGCTACCAAAACAAAGAGACAAGAACACAAGATGTTGGCATCTTGCCAGGGCCAAAACCTCTCCCTCTTAGAGAGGAAAACTTGCACAAAATTCTTCTTATAGTGATTCCAATTGACGAATACTAAGACCGTGACCCTTGACCTACTAGGCCACTCCAAGACCAAGATGCCAATCCTTTTCTTAGTCACTGTTGAGATCATCATCATCATTGTTTTACCATGACTGCTTCTTCAACTAGATCGCCGTTGCACCATGACTGCTCCTACGTTGAGATCTTTCCTACTACTGTATCAATGCTACGCCTTCATTGAGACCTTGATGCACCAATGCTTTACCTTCACCGAGAACGTTATCTTATCAATGAGGTCTTCATTTATCTATATATATATATATATATATATATATTATATATATATATATATATTATATATATATATATATAAAACTGTTCTTAAAACTTCATCTTCATTATTATCATCACTGTTGTCATAATCATAATGATGACTGTGTCTAGGATATATATACTGCACTGAGATCCTTCCTCTATCATGAATGCCGAGGTCATGATCTCATCATCTCCTGCATTGTGACCTTTACCGAGATTTTAGCCCTGTTCTTCCTGTACGGAGGTCCACTGTAATTATGTCGAGGCTATATCATAGTGACCCTTTTGCTAGACCGAAACTGTAGTGAAGTAAGCGAGGAGATTACTGAGCTTATCACCGAAATTTTGTTCCTTTCTGTACTCATTCGAGATTGCAGACTTGTCTAAAAATCTGAACTTCTATGGTAACCCTAGCTAGGTATATATAGTTGTTGTGTCTCCCTAAATTAGCCGACATGTCATCTTGAATTGTTGTGTCATCTGAGCCGACATGTCATTAAATATATTTTTGAGGCCGATATGACTGCCTTCTCTCAGTGTTTTGCTTGCATACTTCTTTGAGCTTGCCTTGGAGGATTGTGCTTGTCTTGGAGGGGCTTTTAGACTAGTATATATATTTACACATATGCTCAAGATGCTCTTTACATGGTTTTGACTCTTTGACTTTCCTAGACTTATGTAATGAGCAAGAAACTCATTCTTATAATTTACAAAAATAATATTTCTTTTTCTTGACAAGTACAAAGATCAAAATTACATTTGTAAATATCGAACCTAGTTACATTGTTTTCAACACTTCCTCTTAACTAGGGAGGTATTTATAATGGTACTTGGTCATTCTCAATCTGAAGAATTTCTCATAAGAAGAATCAGATTGGTAACCCATCTATTATAGCATCATACTAACCAACATTGTTTATAGCAAGGCCTTGACTAACAACTCTATCTCTCATAAGATCAGAGCACAATGTTGGCGAGACAATGATTTATAGACACCTTTATCATTGTTTCTCAAGGTACATACCCACCCGGGTGTTCACTGAGTATGACCTAGGACTATTCTTATCTTGGGTTCCCAACCCTCAAAGAATATCGGTCCTCTTGCTTATTCTTATCTTGGATGCCCTACACATCCTCAAAGATCTTCAAATGCTAGATGATTACCCAATCCTCCATTGTTTCTTCTTAGGTGAAGATAAGAATGTTGTGTCTATCATGTGTCTACATTTCCATTCATGGCCTTCACCTAGACTTACGGCTGTTAGTCCTAGTCTAGTGCATGACGCATGAAATAGAAAAACACAACTGTCACTCCCTTTTAATCAGGGGTGATCTAATCCAAGTTTCCTCTTGATTAGGGATCTGTTAGAGCTCCCTTTTAGCGAGGGACTCTTTTATACATCAATAACTTCTTCTTCGTGGGTCCTTCAGCTACTTGATCAACTTTTCTCCTTGATGTCATGAAAATTAGTTGAGCTTCTTTCTTGTAGGGCAACAACCATTGATCACTTTCCTTCTTAGTTTGTCATGTCATTCCTTTCTTCATGGAAAGTGGCCTTCTTCATATCTGGAACCTTCATCATATGAGTACTACTTTCTCATCATGCTTCTTCCATTTACCACATGAATGCTAGTTGTACTTTTAAGTAGCCTGCATGAACTTATCTAGATATTATTCAAGAAATCAAAATATATCGTTAAATCAAATCGTACCTTACTAGGTGGTTCTTCATCATGACATCTTTTTGTAGGTATCAGCATCCTACATTCATCTTGACACATCTCCCAAAGATATCCATTGTCAAGGGGTATACATTTTTCCCATCAGAGTCTTCATATCTTTCTGGGAGATTTTCTAGTCAAGTCTTCTTGATGTTTTGGATGTTGATTGCCTTCATCAGGGTTGCATATCTCACGATCTCTTCCTTCCTTAGGTGCCTTTTAATCAAAGTTTCTTAGTTCTGATCAGCGACCTCATACTTCATATGAGGACATATTATGTTGATTTCATCTAGTGTGTCTTATGTCTTTTTGCATCCTTTCAGAGGAGGAGATCCTTTTTCTGTTGATCATGCTTCTCAAGATAGAAGTAATGATCTATGTTACTTGCAACCATATGACATGCCATTATAATATTAAACACAAGCTTACATACCTTATTTTTACCTTTAGGTCATCAAGGCTTCTTCCAGCAGCTTCCTTGATTGAAAAGATCTTCAATCCCTTGATCTGCTTCATGTCATCATATCATCATCTCATGGATTTCATAAGTTAAAGTTCTTGTTGAAACACTTGCTTCCTCTCTAGATTAGTGAACCCTATGCTGAGGCTTCCATCAGAGGATCTTCTATTGAAGATTCTATCAGAGAATCTGGAGGATCTCAATGATCCCTATCCAGCAAATGTTTCCCTTTTGGTGCCTGATGAGTCTTCTTCAAATGTTTGAGTTTTGTAAAATTGTTGCCTACAACTTGCCTTCTTTCATAGAAACCTTAAGTTGTTGACAGAGGTATCTTACTTATCCTTGTGAATCTAGTCGCCCTCGTGATGATGTCACGAGATCTTGTTTCTAATACTTCCATAATGTTACACCACATCCTATAACATATTGTAGTCATATTCCATGCAGGATCTAGGAGCCCAGAAAGAGACTTATAGAGAGAGGCTGACTTAAAGAATTCTACTCCCTCTTATCATGGAATCCATTTCGCTCCTTCCATCCTAACCAGTAGCATAAATTTTCTTTTTCTCCTCTATTTGATGTTGTACTTTGAGGACCATCTTTTCTTCTTCCAACTTCTTTTAAGTCTCCAATCTTATGAATTCAAAGGAGACCTATTTCAATGACTTCACCTATCTATAAGGACTGAGACTATCCTCCTTATGCAAGGACCAACATATCGATTTGTAAAACAAAGTCATTTAAATCAAAGATAGATCATAACTATGAAAGATACTTACTTGGCACATGAAGAGGAGATCCCTACCTTGATGCTTCTTTGAGTGAGATTCTTGCTAGAGCATTATTGAAAACCTCTTACCAAGACTCATTGCACTGTTTAGCACCAAGCATGACAAAAACTGCTCCAAAGTACATGTTATTATGATGTTCGAAACTGCTTCACCATATTAACTTCTAAGGCACTTTGACTCCTTATTAGGTCTTTATGATTATTGATATATGGTACTGTATTGCTGACACATAAATAGATTGTGGAGCATTAACTATAGTGTGTAGATACTGATCATCTCTTTTTGGCACCGAGACTTAGCACTGCTTGCCCATAATAGAGGAGCTTACACTTCTTTAGCCCAAGTAGATTTATCCTAGTTTTGCTTAGCAACAATATCTCCAAACTATGACTTTACCGAGGTAGTATGCAACACTTAGCATACTGTGATGTCACCAGGACTGCCTGCTGCAAAACCAAGATATATTGTAAGTATGAGAAACTGAACTGTGTGAGATATTTGTCTTGAGGAGGTACAACACGAAGTGAGATTATAATGCCACTGATTTGAATTCTTCTTGAGGAGATCCGAGACCATTATTGTTCTTGCAGTAGTGGCATCCCTAAATCATGTAGTAGTATAGAACATCACTGTGAGCCCAAGACATAAAGCATCCTTGAGTACTGAGATCATGTAGCATTATTGTGTAGTATCACTTGTTGTTACATCGAGCCATTCATCATTGGAAGCACCAAGACTGTGAAGTACACCTGAGAATTGCAGACCCGAGATTTGCAGAGGATGATTGACCTGTGGTTTTGTAATATATCATGGTTGCTTCTGCATTTGTGATATGACATAGATTGAATTTTGTAGTATGAACCCGAAACCGTGATTGCCTTCAAGACTATGATATCCGAGACTGTTCCTTGATATGAAGATGAGATGCATTACTGCACATCATTTCAAACTTGATCCTTAGACTTTAGCACCTTAGCTCTGATTCCACGTTGAAGAATCTAGGGTAGTGAGAGTTGATTAGATTCTTCTTGGCATGATAACTATTGGTGAGGTGTTTTCAATTTTTCTTCTTATATCAATCTTCACTTATTATTATTAGTGTGTGTCTTCTTTAGTTCATCAAATAACTAAACAAAGAGACAAGAACACAAGATGTTGGCATCTTACTAGGGCCAAAACTTCTCCCTCTTGGAGATGAAAACCCACACAAAATTCTTCTTATATTGATTCCAATTGATGAATACGAAGACCGTGACCCTTGACCTACTAGGCCACTCCAAGACCAAGACACCAATCCTTTTCTTAGTCACTGCTGAGATCATCATCATTGTTGTACCATGATTGCTTCTTCAGCAAGATTGTTGCTGCACCATGACTACTCCTACATTGAGATCTTTAATACTGCTATATCAATGCTACACCTTCATTGAGACCTTGATGCACCAATGCTTTACCTTCACCAAGAACCTTATCAATGAGGTCTTCATTTATATATATATATATATATACAGTTGTTCTTAAATCTTCATCTTCGTTATTATCACAACCGTTGTCATAATCATAATGACGACTGCATCGAGATCCTTCCTCTATCATGAATGCTGAGGTCATGATCTCATCATCTCCTGCACTTTAACCTTCACCGAGATTGTAGCCGTGTTCTTCCTGTATTGAGATCCACTATAATTATGCTGAGGCTATATCACAGTGACCCTTCTGCTAGACCGAAACTGCAGTGAAGTAAGCAAGGAGATTACTGAGCTTATCACCAAAATTTTGTTCCTTCCTGTACTCATTCGAGATTGCAAACTTGTCCAAAAATCTGAACTTCTGTGGTGATCCTAGTTGGGTATATATAATTGTTGTGTCTCCCTAAATAAGCCGACATGTCATCTTGAACTGTTGTGTCATTTGAGTCGACTTGTCATTAAATATATTTTTTGAGGCTGACATGACTACCTTCTTTCATCATTTTGCTTGCAGACTTCTTTGAGCTTGTCTTGGAGCGACTTTTAGA
This sequence comes from Pinus taeda, assembly GCA_000404065.3. Taxonomy (NCBI): domain Eukaryota; kingdom Viridiplantae; phylum Streptophyta; class Pinopsida; order Pinales; family Pinaceae; genus Pinus; species Pinus taeda. The sequence continues at coordinate 191,557 of APFE030086512.1, forward strand.
CTAGTATATATATTTACACATATGCTCAATAAGAGCTCTTTACATGTCTTTGACTCTTTGACTTTCCTAGACCTATGGAATGAGCAAGCAACTCATTCTTATAATTTACAAAAATAATATTTCTCTTTCTTTACAAGTACAAAGATCAAAATTACATTTGTAAATACCGAACCTAGTTACACTTTCCTCAACATCATCCACCAAGTCGGTCTCAAACAAGGTAATACAAGAAGCCTATATATTGGAGCAACTTGACCTCATTTGAATTGGATATGAAGCAAGTCCGATATGCAGTAAATTTTAGTTGGAAAGGTGCGCAATTCCAAGGAAGAGGCGAACAAATCTAAGGCAAAAGAAGGTGGTCTCTTTCAAGGTCAAGAATTCGATTTCTCTCTCTCTCATCTTACATGTGTGAAGTTCTGGACTTTTGGTGGAAGGCTGAAATTCTGCAGTTGTTGGGGGGGGGGGGGCAAAATTTTGGAGTAGCTGGGTCAAAAATTATGTTGCTAGTTCGAAGTTTTGGATTGAAGTTGCACTTTGAAGGGTTGACATTTGGAAGACTAAGAAAATAATATTTACAAGGAGGAAGGGATGACTTGGAGGAGGAGGAAGGTCTGTGGGTCTTGGTCTATCTCATCTTTATTGTCAATCTACTAAAGGAAGAGTTTGTTGACTGTGTTTTCCCCTATATAGGGTTTTTAGCCCTAGCTGTCTACCTACATCTGGTGTCCTTGATCTTTATGTTTTGCTTTTGATAATTGCTTGATGGAACAAAGATAAAATAAGAACATAAGAAAGCCTATTGATGAATCAAGTAATGCAGAGAAAATGAAGTTTAGAGAACTTGAAATCGTGGTTATGAATCTAATAGTGCATAGGTAACTTAATTCCATACATACCAAACATAAATTCTGCTCAAGAAATGTCTGAGCCTCTCTCCAAGTTATTCACAATGAAGAACATAGGTCAAATAGCATGCCTCAAGAATGAACTAAGCACTGTTAAGATGACAAATGATGATATTGTTTCATCATGCTTTATAAGGATATCTATAATCAGAGATGAACTCCAAGCAATAGATGAAGTTGTCCCAGAAAAGGAGCTCGTAATTACTGCTCTTCTAGGATTGCCTAAATCTTGGAGTACCTTTACATCAAGACTCAATAGTTGGAAGGATATGCCAACATTTGAACAAACGTGGAATGCATGTAGTCAAGAAGAAACCAGAATACCGATGGTAAATAACAAAAAGGAGAATGAAGAAGAAAACACCTCGAATGCTTACTCTGCTCATCACAAAAAGAAGGAAATATTTAAGAAGTTCCAAGGACCGAAAAAGAAAATGGACCTATCCAAGGTTGAATGTTACAATTGCCACAAGATGGGACATTAATAGAGTCATTGTCTTGAGAATCCAAGAAATAAGAAAAGAAATAGGGATCAGGCAAATGTCACTGATGAAGCTCCATCTAAAAAGAACAAAGCTGAAGAAGAAGCGAAACTCAAGGACTTATACTACTAAGTCCTCCCTTACACATATCCTCCCTTGGTCTTCTATTCTAAGTTTTGAATTGTTTTTCTTTATGTTTTTAATCTCTAGAATTTGTAGGTCTAACAAGTCTTGTTAGAACACCTTTTATTTTGATAAAGTTGTAGGTATCCCTCAAGATTGGATTAAGAGGGAGCCCTCACCATTTTACCAAAGATAAGTATCTTAGTCCTTGTCTTATCTTTTATGTTTGGTTTCCCTCTCTTATCAAGATGTGTTTGTATTATATGCTAATAACCTATTGACGGTGCTAGACCCACCAACATGTCAGGGGATCTCCCCAGTAAGAAGTCCCAACTTGACCTCAGATCGTTTGGTGTAGGAGTCCCAACAATGGGTCGTATGTTATCGCCTTGACGACGGTTGTGTGCAGAGGTAAGTAGGATGTCCTTGTTGGTAGCAAGGGTGTGACATGTGCAGCAAGCCAAGGAAGGTGCATGAACGGTTCTAACACATAGAAAGTGGGGTGAGTGCGCCCCTTGGAATCCTGTGAAAGCACGCAACTTGGAAGGGAACACACGAACAAAGATGCATCACAAACTGGAAGGCAAGTGAGCCAACGATCCAAAGTGTTGGTTAAACCAACAACATGCCTTAGTAAGATTCATACATCCATATACAGAAAAGTCCATACATACATGTGTAAGCAAACATCTACATATATCATTAGAGTAACCTAGATAGCTGAAACACAATAACAACATATGCATGAAATATGCTGGCTTTGTTATATTAAAAGTGAAAGTTCCAATCATACAGTACAACTATGACCAACGACTAGTCCCGATAACAGAACGTTACAGTGACTGTTGCTTGCTCCTCCAAAGAGATGTACTAGCTCTACACTATGGAGAAGTCAAGGCTCGTTACAATACACTCCAAGCTTTCTCTAAGATACTCCTATCGGAAGCTTGGTTGTGCAAAAGCCCTTACAATGAGTTATGAGGTTCTATAAATAGCAAAGGGTGGGGTGACCCTTGACATTTCCCTATGTGACTATTCGTTTACCATCATGACTCTTCAACTACTTTATGACTGTTACATTCAATTAGCGACACTTGGACTTTCACTTTACAAGATGTTACATATAATCTGCACATGTACCCGTGTGAGACAAAATAGGCTTGAGCAAGTCATGCAAGACATCACTAAAACTCGGACAATTGTGGGAAGACCAACTCTTTGACATCCTCGCGATGATCAATGGTGGCGAACTGATGCCAAGCTTGGTCGTTCGTGATGGTGTCTGCGCGCTCAATGGTGACATCCTGCTGAAAGCGAACTCTTGCCTTGTTGCATTCGGGTACATTGATATGGCTCCTCTGTCCAACTCATCTGATAACATGCACATCATCGTCTTGAGTGCAGCTGAACCAACTACATACTGATGCATAGTGTCTGTGCTGATCTCCAAGTGTATGCTGGTGACTATACACATCAACTTGTCAACATACATGTTCAGCTCCAATCGGACTTGGTTGTTGTCTTTGCCTCGGCGAGTGTGCCAATGGGTAGTATGGCATGCGCACGCACAATGACATCCAAGCCCCTGAACACCCTTGCATGTGATCGACAACACTGCTCACCCTGTCTGCTCTGTGCTAGTTGCTGGGATGGGTCTATAACCTGTATGGGAGCAGTTGTATCAGTCTGTGCATGTTGCGCCTCTTGCTGTACCTGTTCTTGCTGCAACTCCTTTCGTATGTGCAACTCCTGTTCTTCCTTGAGTTGGCGCTTCAGCACTTGTAACTCCTTCTTCGTTTCTCTCTCTGCCTTCGCGCGATCCTCCTGTCGCGATGTCACCTCATAACCTCAATCTCCAAAGCTACTCTCATCACAAGTGGATCTGCTTGAACTTGCAGCTTTGCTCTGCCTCTGTCTTGTCAACAACCTTCCTCTTGCCTTTGCCGCATGTAGGTCTGCTACCTTCTGTTGCTGCTGATGGTGTTGCTCACTGTGATGCCACTGCCATTTAATCTTGATATCCTTGTCTATGAACAACTTGATGTCTCCATAGATAGGAAGTTCATAGACACTTGATCGATTGGATCCCTAGTTGCGTTCTCAACGGTGTCCTTTGACTCTGCTTTCTGGGCCGTTGTACTTGTATTGCTGAGAGGCAGACAAACACCTATGATAGTTGGAGACATAGCAACACTCATGGCAAGCAATCTGTCAGTTGAAAACCAAAACAAATTGGAGCACTAACATGCAACATGCCTGTGCGACTGCCTGTGAAGATTGTGCAATTTTCACCAGGAGGCTAGGAGACTAACTACCAAAACTGTGCAAGGCACACTCCAGGCTGTCGGGGAGCTGATTGACTACTGGAACTGCGCAAGGCACAGTTCGGGCTGTCGGGAAGCTGACTGACTGCTAGAACTGCACAATGCACAGTCCAACCTGGCATGCTTAGAACTGAGACTGCGCAATGCACAATTTTACATAGCAATGACATGCAAAACCAGCAAACTGCATTGCGCAGTTTTTGGTGCCAGCAAAGCACTGCCTCCTAGAATTGCGCAAAGCAAGCTTGGAAGTCAGTGCTAGGCCAGACTTGCGCAATTTCTAGAGGGAAGGCAGAGCCTTCACTTCCAGAAATGTGCAATGCTAGTCGGGCAAGGCAAGGTCTGGGCCAAGGCAGCCCAGACCTGCCGACAGGCAACTGAAAACATGAGAAGTCTGAATGCATGGTGAAATTGAGTGTAAACAAGAGGGAATGATCATGCATGCAAACAGCAAGTGCATGATTTAGAAAACAGGAAAACATGCATGTGCGTGAAGCGGGTCGCCGCAACGACGACCGTCGGGTGCGAAAACCAGTGTCATGCATGCGGCCGCAATGAGATGCAAATAGAAATCAAGCAGACAATACTTACACAAATCGAAAAACAAAAAACAACAGAAACACAGCGCAAGACATGAGAAGTAGACTTACCCTGAAACAACTAAGATGAAGGTGCCGAAGACTCCTATATGCAATGTGGGATGTCAGAGTTGCAAGATCGATGTGAGGAATGAGCTCTGCAGCGTTTGGTGCATAAGTTTTGATAAGATCGAGGTTATGATGCACATGCCACAAATCTAGGGAAAAGCGACACTTGGCGGGAGATTTCTAAAACGATCTTTGCACGTAACCTCTAGCTACTAAAAGTAGATCCCTAAAATCTAGGGATGCCTTTTGCATGTTGCTTTTTGCTATTTCGTGAAAAGCGGCCCATGCATGCAAATTAGGATTGCTCGGTCCCAGAGGGAACCGATCACGTTGAAAGCACATGCAACAGCCTGCAAGCCTGGGATGAAAATTGTGCAGTTTCTGGGCTGAGCAGGGTTGGCTGATTGTCAGGCATTGCGCAATTTTTTGGCTAAGGCCCAATGCTGGGTTAGATTGCACAGTTTTCTGAGGGAGGATGACCTGATTGTTTTGCGCAATTCTGGAGCCCAGCAGGTTGCCCAATTGATTTGTGCAATTTCTAGAGGGAAGGCTGGTTCCCCTCCATAATTGCGCAATTTTCTGGGGGAGCCTCTCAGCCAACAAATAGTCTAAGTCCGGAAGGCCGATTTGCGGGAGGCAGACAAACAAGTTGACATGCGCAGGTTGACAGGCCACTGAAATCCGACTGAAGCCTATGTACTTGATAGTGCAAGACATGCTGCTAAGGATGGTTGGTAGGGAGGCTCCAAAATGAATTTAAGGCAAAATTTTGGAGGGTGGTTGTAGCCACTACAACATAACCTTTCTCTTTATATTTTTTCCTTGGCTAGGAATGCTTGCTAATTGCTCAAGGATCATGGAGAAGACTTCAAAGGATAGACTTGAAGTATGAAAGAAGTTCTATTAAAACCCTTCAAGCATTGATGTCCTACAAGGTTTGTTAAGAAACAACCCAAGGTATGTCTTAGCCTATAAGTTTTGTTACAAAGATCTCTTTATATAATGGTACGATCATTCTTCTTTTAAATTTTTCTCTACATTACCAATCTTGTTATGTCTAGGGTTTTGAATCGTAAAAGATTCTTGTTTGGCTGATTAATCATTAGATTGAATCTACTTCATTATATTTTGATCATTTGTATGGAACCCTAAAAGGTTCTCTATAAAACCCTAACCTAAGGGTTATGAAAGCCTAGTCTACTTAGGGTTAATGATGAAATCTAGAATCATATTCTCTTGTTTAGAGTCTTGATATTGTTATAATAAAAGGCCTAGTCCTTTTAGGGTTTGTTGTTAATATTTAAAATGAAGCCCTAAATCTTTAGGGGTTGGTAAATTAAGGTTTATAAGTAAGATATGGTCATAAGATGAAACCCTAGGTGTATATTTGTTTGTATGACCAAAACCCTAGTCTGAATAAATTGTTGTATATCTAACTTTGATGTATTAATGTTTGTGTCCTAGGTTTACCTAGTAAATATTGATAAGAAATGCATCCTAGATATGTACATTCGAGTAAGCCAACCTAATTGTTGTTGCTCATGTAAATTTAGGCTTTATAACAAAGCCCTAGTAGAGATTGATATTCTAGGATATGATGATATTGTTTTCAATATGATTTAGTCTAGGGTTTGCTTCAAACCTTAGTAAAGTCTACAATTATTAGATGCATAGTAGAATTGTTATTTGATTGAATTTCTCATATCTAAGGCTTTGTGTATCAAAAATAAAATCTAGGGTTTGCAATAATTATAGTGGAAACTATCACATATTTGGAAGTAATATTGAAGCCCTAGATAGAATGGGACTGATTAAATTGATTTATGTTGTAATCTAGTGTTTGCAACAAAACCATAGCAAGAAGTTGAAGTTTAGAAGTATATGTCTCTCACTGATTATGAACCTATCTAGGTTTGGTTATTTGTTATCTAAAGCACACTTCCATTATTTTGATATAGTTAGCTTCATGCTTCTATATATGTATTTGGTTGTACTTTCTATTAAAGTTTTGCAGGTACACAATCTTCAATATAATGAATATGTCCGTATAAGCATGATGAATAAAAGCTATAAGGATGATGATGAAGATGACCTTGATGTAGTCATGAAAGATTGAAGTTTCTCCGATGTTATAAAAGAAGAAATTAGTTGATACCCGTTAGTTAAGAGGGAACCTGGATTGAAGAAAGTGCATATCTCCCAATTGAGAAGGAGGGCACATTATGATAGATGGATGTTTGTGAAAAAGACTTGAGAAGTACTGAGAATATATTTGGTGGTTTTGAAGAAATGAAAGAAGAAGAAGAAAGCTCCCAACCAAATTGTATATGGATAACCTGATGATACAAAACATCCAAATGAATGAGGACCCCAAAGGTTTGTGTTTACTTGTATATTTGAAAGTTTATTATTGATTAGGGTTTTGTTCGAACCTATGTTGTAGGAGAGCCCCCCCTGGCCCCCCTGCTCCCGCTCCTAATCCTCGCTCCGGGCGGGAGCGCGCTCCCGATAAAAAAATTTCCGCTCCCTACCAAAATCGGGAGCGATCGCTCCCGAGCTTTAAATTTTTGCTCCAGGAGCGATTCGGTCAACGATGGGAGCGATCTGGCGGAAAAAAATCGCGGACGCCAAAAAAAAAATCAAATTTAAAAAAAAATTATGTTTTATAAACACAATGGGGCTAAAAAAAATTTCATTATCAGTTGAATGAGAGCAAGAGCAAAGGAGAGCAAGAGCAAAGGAGCGAGGAGAAGCGAGGAGCAAGCGCTGAGGAGCAAGGAGCAACCCTGCAAAGAGTTAAGTAACTTAGTAATTTGGTTAGTCTAGTTAGTTTAATTTAGTTTATTTAGTTTATTAATTTAGTAAAAAAAATCATGAATCTAAATTAAATTAATAAATTAAATTAATTAATCTAAATAAATTAAATTAATTTGCAGATTCAAAAGCCTATAAATATCAAACATCATGGACCTGTCAATATTTCTTGGCATTTTCCTCTTCTTGGTCCCTTTTATAGTTATTAATATTATGGTGTTGGAGAGTAGGAAACAAAGGGGCCAAAATGAAGAGGGGGATGAAGAAGCTGGAGAAAGTGGATTTGATGAAAACCCCGGTGAGGAGGAGTTGGAGGAGGGTGAACTTGACTCTAAAAAAACTAAACAAGACCAAACCCCATTATGGAAATATGTTAACAGGCCTGAAGTAGGAAGAGGGGGTGGAACCACTAAATTTCATTGGCCCCATTGCAACAATGATTACACAGGTTCATACAACTGTGCCAGAAAACACCTCTGCGGGAAAAGGCCATGGGATGGAGACAAACAAATAGGAATCAAAACTTGTCTAGTGGTGTCAACAGTGGATAGAGCCAAATACATAAGGGAAGAGGAGAAAGCCCAATACAAATCAAAAAAATCAAGGGGTTTCTTTGAACCAAGCTCACAATCACAAGCACAAAGAACTCTTTCAACATCCTCCCAAGGCAGTGGAGGAATGATGTGGATTCAAAGGTTTACAAGTTTATGCATGTGGGATACCATTCAATGTTCTTTGCTCACCTTATTGGCATGAAATGGTTTCTGCCATAAATGATGCCCCTAAAGGATACAAGAGCCCTGGGTATGACAAGGCAAGAACCGTTGGACTTGATCATGAAAAAGCAAAAATATCACATTCTTTGAATAGAATGCCAAGTTCTTGGACTGACCATGGGGTGTCCATTGTATCTGATGGATGGACAAATGTAAAAGGCAAGCCATTGATAAGTTTATCTTGTTGTGTCTATTAGTGGTGCCATCTTTCTAACTGCACATGATTACTTAGACAAGTTCAGGACCGCTATCAACATTGCAGAAGCATTACTTGAAACAATTGACCGTATTGGGCCATACAATGTCATCC
>APFE030086512.1:202450-216846 GCA_000404065.3 Pinus taeda
TTTTTTAAAATCACTTCGGGATTCGCTCCCAAACCGGGAGCTTCTGAAAATGTCGCTCCCGCTTCCTTTTTCGCTCCCACTCCCAAGTAACATTGGTTTGAACAAGTAAATCTCTCCATAAAGAAAGATGAACACTTGAGAAGCATGCTTGGATAAATCAATATATCTAATTTATTAAGGAGAGTTGAAGCATCTAATGGCGGATGGTTGGGAGGACATCTGGTCGGCCTGTGTGTTGATGTCTAAATCCCGAAGAGGGAGGGTGGTGTTGGTCTTGGAGCTCTGACCTTGGATACGCACCTAGATCCCTGGGTTGATGGTTAGTTAGTAAGCCTGATGGTACCTAGAGTGGCTGAAAGCTTTAGTCCATCTTAGTCCTACTTGGATAGATAACCCTGGTTAGGTATCTAGTCCATGGCACTGAATGTGCCTGAACTCTTTGTAGTTCATGAGTTTTTCTGAGATCTTCCATGTACTTATATATATCTATATAATAATACTATATATATATATATATACCTCCCTAGTTAAGAACCCTTCTTGGGATTTATTAGTCAAAGAAGAAATTTATTTTATCGTATTTTAGGTCTACTAGGCCTCGTACACCAAGTCAGCCTCAAGGAAGGACAAGTCGGCCTCAAACAGGTTAAATCGACCTCATAAGAAGACTATATATTGGAGCAACTCGACCTCATTTGAAGTGGATGTGAAGCAAGTTTGATTTGTATTAAATTATAGTTGGAAAGGTGCAAAATTCCAAGGAAGAGGAGGACAAGTCTAAAGGCAAAGAAGAAGGTCTCTTTCAAGGTCAAGAATTCAATTTCTCTCTATCTCATCTCACATGTGCGAAGTTTTGGAGTTTTGCTAGAAGGTCGAAATTCTGCAGTTGCTGTGGAGGCCGAAATTCTGGAGTGGCTGGGTCGAAAATTTTGTTGCTGGATTGAAGTTGCACTTTGAAGGGCTTCCATTTGGAAGACTAAGAAAAGGATATTTACAAGGAGGAAGGGCTGAATTGGTGGAGGAGGAAGGTCTGCGGGTCTTGGTCTATCTGATCTTGATTTTGAATCTATTGAAGGAAGAGTTCGTTGACTGGGGTTTCCTCTATATACGGGTTTTAGCCCTGGCTGTCTGCCTACATTTGGTGTCTCTGATCTTCATGTTTTTCTTTTGATAATTGCTTGATGGAACAAAGATAAAAGAAGAACATAAGAAAGTTAATAAGAACATAAAAATATCACAAGTAATTATCAACATAAGAAAATCTTTCTGCCTTTCCGATTTTCTAATAACCCATTGCTTTTATGCCCTTTAGATTGTGCTCGACTTTTTGGGCAAGGTTAGAAGGAACTTGTATCTTTGTGTTTGAAAAATCCCACAAACCATTTACTTTCAGAACAATAGTGATCCTCTCCTTTCATGGACTAAAATTAGTAGTCCCATCCAATCTGTCCTCATATCTCAAGCCCATTGATGCTATTTGACGAATTGAATTTGGCCAGAAAACCCTAGTTGCAAAATAAAAAGGAATAACACATTGTTGTGAAACCTCTGTGATCTCAGATCTTTGCTTTAGAGTTTTTGTAGCTTTGATACCATGTTAAATTTCCAATACCAATCCAGATTTATTTATACTTCAACAATTTTTATTCTAAAAAAATATTAAATAAAATTATGAATTGTTGTGAAAATAATATCACTGGTATTTAACTTATGAAATAAAATATTTGCAGTGGAAAAATAAAATAAGATAGATCACTAACATCACAACACTAAGTATACACCCATAACAAATTTCCTTCATTAAAATCGTCGTAAAAGTTTGGGCCCAAAGCCACAGATAAAAACACAGACAAAATGCACTGCTCGAACCTCTAACTCGGCCCCCACTGGAAAACTCGGCCCACTAAAAAATAAGCCTCCTATAGGATTCGACCATGGAGACACTGCTCCCCCCTGACACCAACAATTTGACGCTCTCTTGTGATCCTCGTACGATGCCTACGCACTCAAGAAAATCGGTCCACTACATAAATTAGCCTCTCCACAACTCGACCTCCTGTGCGCTTCAACTAGTCTGTCTCTCATTTTCCTGAACTCGACCTCTTGGAAATATCCACAAACTTTCCCTGTTGCACTCCTCCATTCTCTTTTATCTAGCTGAGCCTCTCGCTCTAGAGAAAATCGCTTCGTCCAATTGTGTCTTCAACTCTTCCTTAGGCTTATTTTACGAGTTTATTAAGCCAAATCCATAACCCTAATCTCCTAAGTGATTTATGATCGAGATTAGATCTCGCTTCACTTGATATCAATGGTTGAGATCATATCTAAGTCACTTAAATAATTAAATTATTATGCCTAGTACTTTGGCTTAGTAGTCCACAATAATTAATTAACATTAATTATTGTAGTTTTCCTAAGTTAGACATAGGAAAGAAGTCATAAATCACTTACTCCACCAGCAAGCACCTAGAAAGACAATCAACCATCTCCTACATACTAAGACATGAAACTTATGCAAAAGACCTTCCAATGCTACCAAGAACAAAGCATAAGAAGCTCTTCATCACCATGTTATGCCTTACACACAAAAATCCTAGACCTCAAGAACAAAGAAGAGTAGATTTGATCTGAATAGGTAATCCTTGAACTGGAATGAAGACATCAAATCCATGGACGTAGGTTGTTGGAGAAAGGAAGAAGGCTTCCTTGCTTGCTTGGGTTGAGGAGGTGGTGTAGGCTAAGCTCATGGACAAATGTACTAGGTGGGGGCACGAGGTGAATTTAATAGTAAGGGGGCTCCCCTTGCTTTCTTCCTCCTCAGACCCCTTGCGTGTTGGAGGCTCATTCCTCTAAGATACCTTGATCCTCTTGATATTAGTCTTAGGAGGGCTTGGTTCAGTTTGGACTCTAATCTTTGCCTACAATTTTTAGATCTTTGGAGATTGGTTCCCAACGCTTTAGGCCAAATGGAAGCTCATCTCCCCTCCCCACCCATAGGATCTACCTAGGTGAAGATCTCACAAGATCTCAAGTTGTAGAGGTTGTAGGAGCATGATAGGTAGATAAATAGGTGGTTATTAGGGATCATAGGATGCTTATTCAAAATTCTTCTTGTCCTAGGCTGACCCACCTCGAGTTCTCCAAATGATGAGTTTGTTGGGAGAGGTGATGGGGTTCATGGATCTTAGTGGGTGTTGGAATGGCAATGGGGCATTTTGGTCATCGTTGGGCATGACATTTGTTGCTTTTGATTCATTAGACATCCTCTTTATTATCGAGATCCACACAATCCATATCCCGTTGTTCCTCGACATTTTTAGTTAACATTTGTTCCTTGCTTGCAGATAGGAGACTTGGAGCTTAGGTGGTGTTTGAGGGCGGCATAGCTTGTTTGACAAGGTATTCTCTTTGGGGTAGGGTTTCTATGGCTATTATTGTCAATTTTTAGAGCTAGATTGTTCTCTACTGAAGATAATTGTAGTTTTAAACTTTTTTCAATATTTTCATATTACATTCACCCCATAACATCATATCATTTTCATTAGCAGTTATGTAGAGAGAACAATAACAAAAACAATGCAAAGAAACAATAAGGAACAACAAAAGAAAAGCATACAGAGACACCAGGATTTTGGTCGGAGACTAGGGAAAACCCCACAAGGGAGAAAACCCATAAATCAAGTCTTCTCTTTCTATAAGATATTCATCAATGTTGAACTGAGATACAGAGTATAATAAGAATGAGACATGTGTCTTTCATCATGAATCACATTTGGCCACCTAGGGCCAACCTTGCAACAGACTTACCTCTCAAGGAGGTATTCACAAGGCCTCCTATCCTTGTCACAAGAATTACTGTCAACACTGTCATAAACATCACTATTATATATACTGTCACATCTGTCATGGAGGCACTGACACAACTGCCGTAGAGGCACTGTTATGTCATATCACTATTATATAAGGACTGTCATATCACTGTTATATAAGGACTGTCATAAATACATTGCCATAAAACCACTGTCACATAGCACACTGTCATACACATCACTGTTAAGAGTCAATGCCATATACACAAGATATGCATTACTGCCATACATAAGTGCCACTACTATAATATCATAAACATACTGTCATATACCACTGATCAATAAGTGCCATACATTACTATCACATTACTGCCATACAAGGACACTCGTCATATATCATAGAAGATTACCTCTCAACCTGCTTGACCCACAGATTCTCTCTTGTTCAATTGTACACATTATTCATGGGCTTCTCCAAGCACTGCTCAAAACCATACTACTTTACTTAGCAAACTTATGTAGAGAAACGCACATACATACCTCCAAAAGTGTCATTAATTAACTTTGTTTTGTTTATTGAAGTCCTGAGTATACTGGGCCCTGGTTAGGGCACCAAAGCAGCCTACGGCAACCCTTAAATTCAATCATAAAAACCCTTCCAGACCTATGCTTCCTCTCAAGTAAATTCAGCCCATAGAATAGGTTTGTTCTATCCTTAAACCAACTGTAATTGAGGGCTTAGACCTACACTGTTAGGTAACAATAGAAGCCTCCATTAGGCCATAGACATACCACAATTAGTGGCTACAAAGATGGGTGACAAGGCCACATATGAATCATAGAAAGAGGCTGCATTAGATGCTCAGAATAGGCTGCAGAAGTTGCTCTAAATAGACGTAGAAGATGCCCTTTTAGGCTGCAGAAGTAGCCTCCAATAAGTCGTAGATGATGTGCCCTAGAATTCTGAGTTGCTTGTATCAAATGATGGAGAATAGACGCCTATTTATAGTTGTTTCCACCTATGAAGGGTCATGCCCTTGGGCGACATGAACATATATGGGGCTGACTTGTAACTTTGGAGGGAAAACTTAAATTCAAATAATATTTAAATATATTTAACAAAGGTCTTAATGATTGTTTGCCCAAATAAATTTGTTGCATCAAATAATAATAAGAGGAGAGCCAAATAATAATTCTTTTTACCCAAATTAATTTTTCTTTGGTGCAAGTTTGGTTTCTCTTGGGGGAATTCATCCCATAGTTTCCCCAAATTTCAACACTCCCTCTCAACTAGGGAGGAATTACCAATTGCATCATAAATCTCATCAAAAAGTGTACATGTTTCATCACAATTGCATCAATAAGGCATCCATCTTGTCACATCTTGTCTCAACTTGTCGCTTCTCTGCTCATCGACTGAACAATGGTGTCTTGATCTAAAGAAGAAGAAAAATGATCCGCTCGGTCAAGTCTTGAACTTGACAGTGGGGGGAGATACCACTTGCCACAAGTGGCAAGGATCGGACATGACCTACAATGACAATAGGGGAGATACCACCCACCATTTTTGTTAAGGATCAGGCACATCCTATTGTCTGCTGATCTTCTCACCTTGATCCTCAAGAATCAAGTGGTAGAACACATGCATCCACTAACTTGGGGGAGATACCACTTACCATGAGAGGTAAGGATTAGACATCTCGAGTTACTCAAGGAAGATGCCACTTACCATGAGAGGTAATGATCAAACACGTCCCAAGTCTCCTAACCCATTGGCCAGATGGGTGGCAATCCCAACAAGCTAAGCATGTGGGTAGGATGCATACTAGGGTATACTCGATAGTAGGTGAGATACCACTTACCGTGAAAGGTAAGGATCAAACACATCCTACTTTAATAATAAGGGAGATACCACTTACCATTTCTGGTAAGGATCAGACACATCCTATTGTCCATGAGTTCCCTCAACCCCAGGAGCTCCCCTTCTCCATCCCACCCGCCAAATTAATGGTAGTCAAAAGACAAGGGGGAAGAGTATAACTCAATGTTCTTGATTAGTTGTGATCCCTTCCCAGAAGGGATATTTTCTCCACAACTCCAGGCTGCTCTCTAAAGAATGTCAACGACCTGCTCATGGAACGAGATGTGTTGGAGCCTCATAGCTCCTGTCTGCACCATATCCCAAATATATATCTAATGTCATTGTGCTTTGACTTGTCACAGGGCTCAAGATTCTCTAAAGTCGGATCACACTCTTATTGTCGCATTATATCATAGTTGTGTCCAACACATACTCAAGCATTGCTCCAAAGAACGTTCTCAACCACAATGCATCTCAGCTAGCCATGCAAGCAAAAATATACTCTGCCTCTATTGTACTCAAAGCAACAGACTTTGCTTCTAGCTCACCCAGGAAATTATGTGAGACCCCAAGCTAAAGCAGCACCCAGGTGTGCTCTTCTTGTCAACAACATTTGGAGGCCAATCAACATCAATGTATCCATGAAGTCTGAAGTCTTTGACAGTGTATCTTAGTCCATGAATCATTGCGTTATCTAGGTATCTCAACACATGCTTTGCAACATCAATATACATGTCCAGACGCTATCTGGCTCAGGCAATATGTTGCAAAGCAAGGATTCATCTAGTTGTCGGTTTATTGTGTGATCCACCAAATCTGTATCTGAAGAGGAGTCCCTTAATTGTTTTAGTGAAATTCATCATGCCAAGTCTTTGACAACATACTTTTCTTGACAAGGAAGTCCTCTTAATTTCTCTGTTACTTTTCTAGTCTCAAGATGTGGATCACCTTGGGCTCAAAGGTTAACTCCCTCTAGCACTTAACACTGAGATGATTTGATCTTGTCACAAATAAATTGTTAGCATATATGAAACCAAATATCAAAGACATACCTTCAACCTTGAAGAGAGGTTGGATTCTGCACCAAATGTTCATCAATCCAAGCATGCCAATTCTAGGGGACTTGCTTGAGTCCATATGGGACTTTCTTCAATCAAAGATCATTTGTCTCTTTCTTATGTACCTCAAAGCTCCAAGTATGCTTCTTCCTTAAGTACATCATGGAGGAAGCCAACTTCATATACATTTGATAATAGTGCATCTAGCAACTGGAGCCCAGATCTCATCATAGCCCTCCGCTATTGAGAGCATATTCCTTATCATTGTGTAGTGTCGCAGAAGCATCTAACACTGCAACATCTTGTCAACTAGAAGGGTCCTTGTATGAAGGACATATTGCTCTCAACATTTGCATAGAACATCTCATTTGATTGTTACATGATAGTCTACTCCCTCTAAATAGGAAGCCTCTTTTAGTCATAGTTATCAACTTGGGAGACTATAATCCTTCTTCCAAGGTTTGGGCTCTTGTCCATTGCCACTCTAATCATGGGATGGCTCTACATCTTCCTCTATCTCGATATAGAGGACTTGGTCCCCTCATTCATCAAATGTACCCGTTGACCCCAGAACAAGAGCAAGAGCAATAGTAGAAAATTAAATAAACATAATGAAAGTGTACCTAATGATGAGGCATGCTTGTCTTTCTTCTCTAGATATGAGAGTGGCTCCTTCATTATCTTGCACCAACTAACTCTTCTTCAAGTAGTCATGACTATAGACAAAACTTTTCAAAGATGTGTGTTCAATCCATGCCATAATGGATGAGACACGATGCCTTTTATCGATTAGGAGAGAGGTTAAATTTGGCCAGCTGACCTTAAGATCTTTGGAGGATAAATAATTTTTAAAATTCAAAAATATTGGAGCCAAAAAGCTCCCTCCAATTTAGGACCATAGACAAATTCGAATTTACTTTTCTCTCCAAGATTTGGACCGTATTTTGAAAATAACATTTGAAAACTTCCTCGTTAATAAAAATGATCACCCTTTTGTTAGCCAATGTGATATGGCCACATCATCACATTATGGGGGTTTTGACCACAAGGAGGGTGCACTATCTTTGATTGGGCATATCTCTCAAACTGTGAGGGCTCTCATGGCATGCCATATACCACTAGAATCGGCTCGCCGAGGAGCATCCAATGATCATGATCTTACGAGAAGCTCAACTAATCTTCGTCCTCAAAAATTAAAACAAGTGTGGGGCTTTTAGGGTTTTCCAAGGATTTTTTCCATTGGAGCTTGCAACTGATGCAATTCAGAGAAATATTAAGATTGTTCAATAACAGATGTTGGCATCAATGTCAACACCATTCAACAATCTCCCCCTTTGTCATTGATGGCAACACATACCCCCCTGTGATCACTACTCTCCCTGACTCCATGCGTCAATCTTCTTTTCATAATTTCTCTCACCCTTTGACATCAATGGCAAAAGATTACTCCCCTTGACACGTTGTTTGCTTCCTGTAACATGCTTTTCTCCCAGTTTTCCAACTTTGAGTAAATGACAATCATTGTGGACATGTTGTCCTATGATTGCTCTTCTCCCTCTGACCATTATCTTCCTTTGATGGATCCTTCAATAGACTGGCTTACTCTCTTTCACTGTTTCTCTCCCCTTGTCACACTATGATCCTCATAACTTGACACATCCTTTTCTGCACTCCTGCCCATGGCTTTGTCAACCAAAGCTGCTACTCCCCTAAAGTTGTCGATGATGCTGAAAAGCTACTATGACTACTTGTGCTATCTATCATCTATTATCTGTCAACCATTCAAATGATTTATCTTTGAATGTGCTATTACTGTTACATAGACTCCCCCTATTCAACATTCATTGGACAAAGGGTCTTGAAATGCAATATAGTGAACAAGGTAGAAAACAACTCTGCAGTTGGATCATCTTGAACCTTGACATCTTTCGTCGTGGAATCATGACAACATTCTGACTTCACAAATCCTGAGATCATAATCACTGGGACATCTTCATTCTCCCGATTTGCTTGCTACTACTTTCTTCTCCAAACTTTTTGGTCCCTGATCTTTGAAATCTCTTTCCTGGAGGGTTCCAGCTTGTGTCTGCAATCATGGGCAATATGTCCATAACGATGGCACATAAGCATTCTATTTTAGACCTAAATGATGAAGCAACTGACTTATAATTGCTGCTGACATAATTATTTTGAAATCTGTCCTTTGATCTTGCAAGCTTGCTTTTAGGGTTCTAATAATGTTCTTGATAATCAACCTTGTTATACTAACTACAGTGCCTAGCCATATGCCCAAAGTTAGAACCCTAAAAACAATAACCATTAAACATGCTAGGGTACCTATATGAGATGCCTTGTTGGGAAGATCTTTTGTAAATGTTCCTTCCTAGAGGGGGGTACAATCCTTTGATGACTCTTGACTACTTCAACATTGCTTCTTGAAGCCACAATATTTTCAACTTTCTTCTGTCCTTGATTTGACCTTTGAGGAATCTTGTTGTCTTTGCTTTGTGGGGTCCTGGAGCTTTCCTCTCCTTTGGATGAAAATTCTTCAACATAAGCAATGCCATGTTTTGATACCTGGAGATCTCTGGCACCTGAGAATATCGTCCAAAGTTTGTGTGCTCTTCATCCTCTTTCTTAGCTTATCTACTCAAGCTCTTAATGGTATGATTTCCCCTTCTCTTTTCATGCAATCCTCTTCTTTATTTTGAATTTGATACTTCTATTCTTCTTCGATCCTCTTGGATTCTTCGAGCTAGTTCTTCAGACAAATGTTCTCTTCTTTCATCTGGTGGCGAAGGTCTTCTTCAACCTTAGATCTTGTTTAGAGATGAGCAATTTCCTGTTCCATTCCATTAATAACATGATCCTTCTTTTCAATGTCCTGCATTTGTTCCTTAAGCATGTTAATCTGTGTAATGGCTACATTAAGTTCTTATTGCTTTTGATCGACTTCTTCTTTGAGCGTGCAATTTTCTTCCTCTGTGTTCCTCCGCTATTTCAAAGCATTGATTAATACATTCTCCATGTCCACTTCCTCTTTTTTCATCTTCTTCCTTATTGTGAGAATCTTCCATATGAGAATCTACTTGACTTGAAGCATGATCATCATCATCTTTGTCTTGACCTGCATGAAGATTTTGAATTCTCTCCCAAAGATGTTTGGCAAATGATTGTCTTATATTGGATTTAATAGAATCTTACTGTGCACTTAAGATGATACTTATGGCTTTGGAATTGTATTTTCTTGATTCATTAGAAGAGGTATTTCTAGAAACAACAGAATCCCATACATCATATACAATAGCTCCCAAATAGTCTTCTATTCTACCTTTCCAAACTACAAATGTTGATTCATTGAATAGAGGAATTGGACCAACTTGTTTATCTTCTTCAACCGTAATAGGTTGTAAAAGTATTTCTATATTAGGGATTTACTTTGATTCCTTTGAATATTTGGCAGCTTGCTTCCTTGACTTTCCCATCTTGATTCTCCTAAGATATTCCTTCCAACGATTAAGCTGCAACTGAAGGAACCGACTCAGGTTCCAATTGTTGGAAATACTAAGAGGGGGATGAATCAGTGTTTCTCTTCAATTAGTATATTTTTTAATTTTATAGAGCGTTAATTGTTATTAGCATCAGATAAACATAAACAATCATTAACACCATTCAACAATGCACAAAATCAAGATAGTAGACACCAAAGATTTTTAGGTGGAAACCTTTTTGGGAGAAAAACCATCGAACACTTCTTAATATCTGTCTTCAGTAAGTACATCAATAGGAAGCTCCAACTTCCATCATTTTTAGCTACAATTGAGGGAGGCTTCAACCCTTGGTTTAGAGACTACAACCTGACGGATGCTCCAACACTTTGTTTACCAGTTGCTATTGGAAGGATGCCCCAATGCCCAAGCTTACAGGCTCCGACCTGAAGGAAGCTCCAACTCCTTGATTCACCTGCTCCTATTGGAAGGATGCTACGACACCCTGCGCAGGCTCCTGTTGATTTGGTGTAGCATCGGATGTGCTCTAGTCACGAAATTTGGTGGAGAGGTTGGGGCACATGAGATTTCCAATACCCAGAAAGGGTTTGGGCAGATTCTAAACAGTTTAGGAGATATTAAAATAATTAATATTTCAATGGAGTCCCTAAGTCTAAACTTAAGGAAATTAAAATATTAATGTGGATTAATATAAAATTGTGTTAGAATGGTCCGAAAGACATGGATCAAGCCAGATCTAATCTTACCCATTGATTAAGGACTTAATCTCGGCCATTGATATGTCCACAAGAAAAGTATAAGAGGGGGCTTGAGGGTCACTTAGAGAGCACACCAGAGTGATCAGTCATTCTATTCTCTAGAGCGGGGTCTGCTAAGAGAGATAGAATTAGTGATCAGGAGTACAGCTGAGGGGCATTGAGTACAGAAAGACAGAGAGGTAGAGATAGGGCCGGGAGAGCAGCACAGTGCCGGGGAGAGTGATGCAGAACCAGCCAGGGCTCACGCAGGGCCACGCAGAGGCAGCCGAGAGCTGCGCAGAGCCTCTGAGAGGCCAGCGTTACTGATGTAGAGGGCGAGAGGGTTGACGCAGGGCCTCCAAAGGCTGGCGCAGACCCATCCTGGGTGATGTAGGGCCAGCGTTGGGCAGAGAGGAGCTGACGCAATGCAGAGAGAGGATGACGTTGGGGTTTCTGGGGCAGATTTGTGCTGAGTAGCTGCTAGAAGGTTTATTCGGGGTTTCAACTAAGAGAATT
The DNA here is from genome assembly GCA_000404065.3 of Pinus taeda. Classification (NCBI taxonomy): domain Eukaryota; kingdom Viridiplantae; phylum Streptophyta; class Pinopsida; order Pinales; family Pinaceae; genus Pinus; species Pinus taeda. The sequence continues at coordinate 213,941 of APFE030086512.1, forward strand.
GTCAGAAACTGAGAGGTATTACTGCCAAGGAAATTCTCTGTTGGGTAGGCCAGTTTCGGCACCCAGATTGTGCTTTGATATTGCTTAAAAAGAAAACCCTCAGATAGTTGCATCGGTTTTCCCACATTGGGTTTTTCCGGGGACATTAGTCCAAAAATAATGGTGTCATATGGTGTGACTGTTTCTGTTTCCTTTAGTTGTTGATCTGTAATATGTTGAGCATGCACTAGTGTTTATTTTTAGTATTTACATTGTAAATAACTTGTTAAGTAGAATAACAAGTAGGTAGGAATAAATCAGATAAAGTGCATGGAGGGTTTCTAACTAAGTAAACTTAGAAACTTCAACATGGTATCAAAGCATGATTGTAGATCATAGGAGGACTAAGGAGATTAGCCGAGCAGAGTGATAGCAACAGAAAACAACTGTCCTGAGGTGACAAAAGCTGTTTCTAGCAGAACAACAACAAGGGAAGGGTGACGGAGTGCCTGCGTCATCAAAGGTGAGCCGTGAAGAGGTAGTGCAGAGGCTAAGGAAGGCAAAGGGAGCCTCACGCAGACCCACGTAGTAGCTGGGAGGGCTGATGCTATTGGTTAAGGAGGCTGGGTTGCTAGTGTCGGGATTGCACAGAGCGTGGGAGCTCTTACCTTCAGGTTGCTAGGGTTTAGAAGGCTGTGGGAATATTGGAGTGGAGATGGTGAGGTACTGTAGTCAAAACAATACCTAATAGAGGAAGGCCAAGAGGAGTTGCTACTGAGGGTTTCTAGCTGAGGAACCTGGATCAATGGTGTGGTTGCACAAGACGATCAGAGTAGGGGGCATCTCAACAGCAGCAGAAGTATTTTTAGGAGGGAAATCAGGACTCAGAGGGAGTCCATAAGAGAACTTCCAAACGAGAAGTAGAGACTCAGAGGAGTCGAATAGAGAACTTCCAAGAGGGAAGTAGAGGAGCATCATGGCACTACACGGAGTAAGAGACCAGGATAGCTTGGATGGAGCGTCGAACTTCGCAATTTGGAAGGCCAGAATCTTATCCATACTTGACAGAAATCGTGTCAAGGACTTTGCCTTGAAGGTAATAGCTATCCGAGTCGACCCCAATGATAACGACAAGTACGAGGAGGCAATGGCGAGGGCCGAGAGCATCATCCTTGACGGGGTTAAGGATCATGTAGCACCACACATAGCCGAGAAGGAAACAACATTTGAGATGTGGGAGGCTCTCAAGAAATTGTACCAGCATACTTCTGTGTAGAGAAGAATGCTACTTGAGAATCAGTTGAGGTCGTATCAGATGAAGTAGGGAGAGCCGATTGATACCTTCCTCGAAGGACTGAATGAGATCCGAGATCAGTTGATTGCTATAGAAGCGACACCGGATCAGGAGTTGATGGTGAGGACAACCTTGAATGCTGTCTCAGAAGATTGGGAGGTATTTGTCCAGAGTATACTGGGCAGAGGAACTCCCCACCTTGGGACGAGATGTGGGCAGCTCTTCGCTAGGAAGAGATCAGATGGCAGTGGAAGATAGGTAGCAGCAGCAAGGGGATCAAAGTCAAGCAGGAGGAGGAAGATATTGCCCTAGCATCTGAGGGAAAGCATGAAAAGCGGAAAAGAAAGATCTCTCCAAGATCAAGTGCTTCCACTGTGCGGAGCTGGGTCACTATGCGACCTAGTGTCCAAGGAAGAGGAGTAAGGGAGAGTCTTCCGAGACTAAGGTAGCACTAGCATGGGCATAGAAGGAAGTTTTGACAGATGATGACCATGCCATGAGTGCACGCGCACCACTTGAGCGGAAGTGGGGAGACATCAAGCTGTAGTTAGGCAGACAACAGGCAATGAGGGGCAGGATCCTTGAGGTACCCAGCCTCTTGGATTAGACCTTGCTACAGGAGCCCTAGAGAGGAGTAGCAGGATTGGATGATGTGGGTAGAGACGGATGCGGATGGAGCAGCAGAGAGAGCTATAGTGCAGGAGTCCCAAGACATCGCGAGGCTAGTAGGCTGCAGTAGTGCGAGAGGCACCTGAGTGTTGTACCAATGCAGGATGGCACAGAGGGGTGCAACGGTGCGAGATGCAGGGAGTTGTTGCAGCAGTGCAGAGGTCAGAGAGGGAGCACTTATCAGCGGCAGAGGGAGCTTTAGCATCAGGAAGGTTTCTAGCCCAAAAGAGAGGTTAGAGTTGGGAAATCAGTTATTTACTTCTTAGTAACTGAGTTGTAGTGCAACAGTGGGCAGCACAATGCAGCATGATGAGAGGAGTTGCAGTGCGGATGCAGTGTTGGGAGAAAGGACCAGCAGTAGCACGGATGCAAAGGGAGTTTTCGTACAGATGCAACAGTGGCAGTGGCAGAACCATGGGCAGCAGTACAGGATACAACAATGCAGAGGATGGTGGGCAGCAGGCCTAGCATTAGCACAGGGACCGATGCCGGATGATCAGAGTAATACTCAGTGAGGAGTATTGCTAGAGCACAGTGCTCGCTAAGAGGGAGTCTTGATTTGGGGTAGCATCGAATGTGCTCTAGCCACAAAATTTGGTGGAGAGGTTGGGGCACATGAGATCTCCAATACCTAAAAAGGGTTTGGGCAAGTTCTAAACAGTGTAGGAGATATTAAAATAATTAATATTTTTAATGGAGTCCATAAGACTAAACTTAGGGAAATTAAAATATTAATGTGGATTAATATAAAACTGTGTTAGAATGGTCCAAAAGACATGGATCAAGCCAGATCTAATCTTAGCTGTTGATTAGGGACTTAATCTCAATTGTTGATATGTCAATGAGAAAAGTATAAGAGGGAGCTTGAGGGTCACTTAGAGAGCACATCCAGTGATGCGGGGGAGCGGCCCCCCCCCCTTCGAACCGCTCCCGGAGCGCGCTCCTGGCGGGAGCGGCTCGGGAG